>VDFB02061089.1:165710-202321 GCA_007258455.2 Sequoia sempervirens
AGCTTGAAGAGCCATGAAAAATTCACTAAGTCTGGAAAACTTGAAGCTCCAATATCAAAATGCACCTTCACAAGAGGAGGGAGATTATAAAAGTTTCTAAGTACTTCAAATTTGAAGCTCAACCCCTCACAAGCGCCCTAGGCAAAGATAGGAGCTGGAAATTTCTCTAAGTCCTCAAGATTTGAAGTAGACCCCCTCATATGCTTCCTTTTAGGAAGTCGGAGATTGATGGAAATCTCACTAAGGTTGTGGAATTGAAAGCCCAGGGCCTATGCCTAGGAGAGAGAAGGTCTTGAAATATTCTAAGGCGAATTTGAAGCACACCTCCTATTAAATGCACCTTGAGAAGCTAAAGATGGCTGAAAAATTCTTCTAAGTGCTTTGAACTAGAAGTAGACATGGTAAAATGCTACCAACTAAGGAGATATAGCATGAGAAATTTAGTCAAGTCCTTGAAATTTGAAGCTTGACCTCTATATGCTTCTAAGATGAAGATGCCATGGAGAAAATATTCTAAGTCCTTGAAATTTGAAGCTCTCTACCCCAAATGCGCCTTGAGAAGGAGAGGCTTAAAATTTGCTAAGTATCACAAATTGGAAGTCCACCCTCTAAAATGCGCCCTTACAAGCTTGAAGCTGGTTGAAAATTTTCTAAGTATGGTAAAATGAAAGCTCCTGCCCTCATATGCGCCCAAACTTGAGGAGCTAATTGAAAATTCTTCTAAGTATCACAAAATGAAAACTTGGGGGGCCATATGTGCCTTGACTTGGAGAGAAAGTTTAAAAATTTTCTAAGTATTGGAAACTAAAAGCTTGAGGGGTCATATGCGCCCAAGAGGTTAAGGAGGCAAGAAAATATTCTAAGTCTTGAAAATTGAAAGAAGGGACCCCTATATGCGCCTCAACTTGGGTGAGAATTATAAAAGTTTCTAAGGCATGTAAATTTAAAGCTTGGCTACCTAAATGCACCTTAACCCAAGGAGAGGAGTTGGAGATGTTTCTAGGTGTCATAAATTGAAAGCTAGACCCCTATATGCGCCCAAGGAAAGAAGATGATATGAGAAATTTTTCTAAGTGTTGAAACTTGGAGTAGCTACCCCTAAATGCGCCCAGCCTTGAAGGAGGAGAGTTGAAAATATTCTAAGGGTTGAAAATTGAAAGTAACACCCTCCAAATGCGCCTAGGTCAAGAATTGAGTGTTGAAAGTTTTCTAAGTCATGGAAACTAGAGGTAGGCCATGGTAAATGCACCCAAGCTTGAGTCAAACTTGAAAATTCTTCTAAGGCAATGAAATTAAAAGTCTAAGGGGTGATATGCGCCTAAGCTAGAAGGGGAGACTAGGAATTTGTCTAAGTGTTTGAAATTGAAATCACACCCACCTAAAGGCGCCCAAGAGGGCAAAATGATGCAAGGAAATTAGAAGTGCAGAGGGCTAAATGCGCCCAACTTGAGCAAGTGTGTGTACGATCCAGACAATTTTTTTTTTGTTTTTTGCAATGCAATTACAATTCAACAAGCACCCGTTAAGGTTAACTTTAAACCAAAACGATGCGGAAAGCAACTCTAACTAGAATGTACACCAGAATCCCGATGTGGGCAAGGTGTGAGCATTGGTTAGAGGGTCTAATGCAGATGCAAACTGGAAAGGAATTTTAACCAAGAATGCGCCTGTGCAGACAAGCATATGGTCAGAGGATCAATGCATGATGAACTCAAGTAACCCTAACCAAGAATGGCACCGAGTAATGGTGAGCATATGGTCAGAGGGTCCCTAAACTACTTAACTGAAAGTAAATAGGCGGCAAGCCAGCCTCTTCCACTTATTCAGTGGGAAATTACAAGAAATTCAAAAGAAGAATTGAGAAGTGCTGACAGTACTACTGTTCAACTTACAATGTATTAGAGAGCCTGCTAGAATCACGAAGATTAGAAACTTCCAAAGCTGTAACAATTTAAGAAACCTCTCCAACACTCACAAACCCTTTTAATATCAACTTCTCACTCAACTACTGATTTTCTTAAGTCTGATATGACTAATTTTTTGACAGAAAATGCACAGACCAGCAACACAACATTCACTAAAATGCTTGTAACTTACTCAAAACTCACCCTATTGACTTGAAACTAAATGCAGATTGCTCTAGGGATGATGGCGCCCCAAAATGAATGCATAAACATCACCAAATGAACTCTATTTATTTTGCACAGTCCCCAAAGCCACTTCCAGAATGGTACGACCCTCTTAAAAGGGCGATTTTCTTTTAAAAATCCAAATGAGCATTATAAAATCTGTAACTTTGCAAAGATGGTCGCCTAGCATAAGGAAATGGATTGCTTCAATGCCCAGAACAAAATTAATTTTATTTTAAAAGCTGTGAGCAAATCTTACATTCTTCTATGATGTTCAGCAACTCTAGAAATGAACAGAAGATGCAAACTAGAACTCCAAAAATGCCAATACTAAACTGAAAATGCAAATCAAACCTATTACAAGCTAACTCTCAACTAGTTGCTATCTTTCAAGCAAGAAGATGAGCCATTGCTGGGAGGTGTGCTTTCCTCGAAGCGAGTACCTGAAGACAATTCAACAGCATAACAGTATGGTAGACAAAAGATCCTCAACTGAAGAGAAGAGGTCTCCTTTTATAAGCTTGAAGAGAATCTCCAGAAGTCTCTAGAAGGTGCGCCAAAAACAAAAGTCAAGGCAATTCAAATTTTCGTTGACTCATTTCCCTCCAAGGTGGCATCCATTTTCAAAGAGCAATAATATTTACTTTTTAATAAAATAATCCTCCCTTCAAGTTGGCGTCCAACTCTCCTTAAGCAAATTTGAACCTTAGATTTATTTTAACTTCTCCTGATGAGGCCTTTACCCATAATGTCCCCTTTTTAAAAACAACATAAAGTTATAATGCTAGGCCAAGGGGGTATAATATTAAAATATAACATTATAATATGAAATTAACTTATCCCTCCATAGAAATGCATCAAGGCCCAAAACAACAATACCAATTGAAATGCCTGAAGGAGAAGACCAACTGAACTGAAATCAACCTGCCCACTGCCAAAAATAGAATTTACTAAAAATAGTAAATTCATGAAGTTGCTCGAAACACCAAACTGACCATACCACCGCGAAGCTCTCTGAAAACCCAGAAAGAATCTGCAATCCGATTTCCAAACTTCAAGCAACAACCTCCTCAAAATTAGGAAACCCTAATTTCACCATCCGAGTAGCCTACGGGTCTCCGGAATAGGCCAATGGTCAACTGAAACGATCACATTCGAGAAGGGGACATTACATCCTTCAGCCATGAGCTTGATGTGATGACTGGTAATGTGTGTGATATTCATCACGCTACATTCTACGGATCAGCAACTAATGATGGGTATCCTCAAGTTGCAGATGTGCATGAATTCTATGAAGACACCAACAAAAGGGATGAAGGAAATATTTTTTCTATGATTGTGTACAATAATCCATCATCTTCACATAATTTGTTAAATCATAAGGTGATTGACAATTTCTACGTGGATGACGTTGGTAAGAGGTTTTATGTTTTTGACATGCATGATTTCATGGTTAAGTATAAGATAATGTTGGTGGATCCAAGCTATATGTCAGGCAGCACTCTCTTGGGATGGTTATTAAATGAGTATTTAATGATGTCCAAACTTGAACTTGCTGGTCTTCACTCAGCATTGACCAAGGGAAGAGTACCGCCTATCTTAAGATGGTTGATTTGGTCAGGGCTCGGAAATATGCATCAAATTGTGGGAGAACTTTCAGACTTGCCCCTTTGGTTCCTAGATTGTGCTTTGTTGATGAGTGATTATTCTAAAATGCTGGTCATTAAAGGTTCAAACTTTGCATTGATGGTTACAGCTGATTACATGGATTTATGTGCTCGAGACTTTCACTATGGCTCTTGGAGATATGTCGGGAATTCTTCCCAATGTGTTGGAGATTATTTGTAGTTGGGAATTCATGCTTGAAATTCTCAACAAGGCTTGATGGAGATTGTTGCAAGTAGAAAAAAGGATCTTCGAAGAGATAAGAATTCAATTCTCAGAATCTTTGATGCGGCACCCATCTTTACCAGCCATTCAATGGTTCCTTTTTCTCATCAATTGATGGATTGGAGAGATGCTTCAAACAAAAGATGGTTTAATAATGGGTTGAAGTTCCTTGAGGGAATGTTTCCAGCCTTGGGCATGAACAGTTGTCATATTATGAACGCTGATTTCCAAAGTTGCAGCAGCTGTTCAACTCCTTGTATGCTGATTTTCATAAAATCAGACTTTAATTGGTTTATTTCAGACTTCATGGGCAGCTGGTACATTCATTTTTTCTCTTCACAATCTCTTTTCGGTGAGGGTTTATGGCCTCTAAAGTGGGAAATGATGTTTAATTGTGATTCGGATCAATTTTGGATGATGTTTAAGTTCCTTTCCAGTGGTTTCCTTTGTACAATTTCTTGCACTAGTGTTTGGGGCAGCGAACCTTTGCTTGTTTGGGTTCAATTTTTTGAGTCTTTTGGGGAGAGATTGGTAGAAGTTTTCAGAAAGCTTCTTGATTATGTCAGAGTTACTCAAAAGAGGCATTATTCTTCCTTGAGGAGTTTGGATGATGCAGCTGTTATGACCATGCAAAGAGTTGTTTATTCCTTTGCAAATAGCTATGATGGAGTCACATTTGTTGTTGTGATTTGGTTTGATGCTTTGAGGAGTTATGTTAATGAGAATATTTTTGAGTTGCTTAGATTATTCTTCATTGTTCTTAGAATGGTGATTGACATTGACATTGCAAATGTTAATTCCTCAGAGTTTATTGGGCATGGAACAGTGTTTGATTATGATTTCAGTCCTTCCTAGTTTATCAGTTTGAGTTTTATGAACGGTAACTTCTTGGAGTTACAGGGGAGGTTAGAGCAGAATTGGCACAAGAGTTTTTATTGGATGATCAGAGTGGAGCAGCTTCAGCATGGTGGGACTTTTCAAAGATGGACATGGGACCCTGGGATCCTATTTGTTTTGATGGGATCAGTTTGGAGTGTAGTGGCATTGCTTGAGGACAAACAATTTTGGGAAGGGCAGACTGTAATGTCCCCATTTTCGCCATACACTCTTCGTTTGGTTTTAGTCTATTTTTGGAAATTCATAGGCTACTCAGATGTGCAAATTTAGGGTTTCCACTTTCATTAAGTCTCTCTTCCAACTCAGTTCTGCTTTCTGTTGGCTTTGAGGTAAACTTACTATTTCTGGCAATGGCTATTTTTAGTAGTCTAATTTTGGCAGTGGCATCATCAGCAGTTCAACTCAAGTCATCTTGTTATCCATCAGTTTCAGTTTGGCTTTGGGTTTGGTTTTCTTCATGAGTTGAGTTTATACTTAGTCAAATTTCATGTTTCTCAGTTGTACCCCATGCCTAGGAGTAATAACTTCATTTTGTTTTAAAAGAGGGGCCATTAAGGGGGTCAATTGTGCATTTAATGATTTATTAAATGCTTTATTGTTGCAAAGTGAAGTTGGACGCCTAAAGGAGGTTGAGTAATATTTTATTATTTCAAAAAGTAAAATACAAAAAGGTGGCGTCCCTTTTGGAAGTTGAAGTGATTCAA
The DNA here is from genome assembly GCA_007258455.2 of Sequoia sempervirens. Classification (NCBI taxonomy): domain Eukaryota; kingdom Viridiplantae; phylum Streptophyta; class Pinopsida; order Cupressales; family Cupressaceae; genus Sequoia; species Sequoia sempervirens. Next base: position 171,331 of record VDFB02061089.1, read on the forward strand.
CTTCTTGGAATTTGAAGAGTTCTTGTTGCTTCATTTGCCAACTGAAGCTTATATATTGCTGTTGTTTGAAGAGCTGATTATGTTATGTTTTGGAAAGCAAAGTTATACTGCTGGTTTGAAATCCAGAATCCGGCTAAGGGAAAGCTTAGCAAATTTACTCCATTCTTCGGACCTGAAACTATGGTTCCCTAGATGGTCTATTGGGGATGTGCTTCATGCAGAAGTGCATATTGAGAATCAAAGTGAAGAAATTTGGTGATGTTTTCAGTATTTTGTGTTGCTGATTTTCATACAGCTGAAGATGATTTTTGTATACAGCTCCTTGAGTAAATTTTATTTCATTATGGGTATTTGAGCTAACCATTTCTATGCTAAAGGCGATGCTATTTGCAGAAAATCAGAATTTTTGATGAAGTGTGGATTTTCTAGGAAGGCCGTACCTTTTCTAGGGCCGTACCATTAAAGATCAGCTTGTATTGGGTTTCGAACTTGCTGTTTGGTGATTGTTTGGCACCTACAAACTCATGGTTGCTGGTCATCTATCCTTCTTGAATGCTGCTCTGAGTTTTGGTGAGTTTTGAAGTGGATTTGAGGTAGATTTGAGCATTTTGATGTTTCATAGGTTGCTGGTTCAATACTTTCAATTTGCTGTTTGTCATATCAGTTCAGATTTTGGCTTGTAATTTGGTGATTGAGAAGATTTAGAGTTGAAAAAATCATCCTTCAAACATTTGCATTGATTTTATCATTGTAACACTTGTAAATTGCAGATTTATTTCATTGTAAGGCTGTGAATTAGTAGTACTAATCCAATCATTTTAATTGCTACATTTACTTGTGAATTTTAATACAAACACTTTAACCCCTAGATGGTTTACTGCCAGTGTGGATAGAGAACATTCTAGGAGCTTATCTGTCATGTCCCCATCCTAGTCAGCACAGCTGGTGACGAGGTTAGCCTATCATTTGATCCTCGTAGGCTGACAGGAGTGTTCAGAGGATCCTTTTTGGCAGTTGCTCAGTGTTGGTTAGCTCCAGTTTGCAGTGTGTCAGGTTTGGGCCTTCGCAGAATCTTCCAGAGAGTCTTTTCAGAGAACTTTCTATTTTTAGAAAGTTAGGTCAGACGGAAGCTGCTATTTCGGGCAGGGCACCTGGTGCAGTGATTTAGCTCAGATTCGACCTGGTTCAGTAATTGTTTGATTTGATGGAGAAATAAGGGGTAATTACCGAGTTACGAAATATTTAATAATTTGACTTTATTATAAAGTCACTTTATTGAAATATTAAAATATTTAATTATTTGGCTAAGTTATAAAGTATTTAATTATACTTTATATTATATTACTAAAAGGTGATTTAATGAGTATTTAATGCTCATTAAAAAGGGACGCCAATAATTAAATAGATTCTCCTAAGTCTAAAGTGAAAATTAAATCATTAATTTAAATGATTATTTTAATGGAGAATTAGGTCGAACTTTTCAAAGAAGAATATATTGTTCTTCCCAAGGCAAAATCGAACTATCAAGTTTATTATTCAATTTTGTCTTCTGAGCATCTGAGCTTTGGAGTTTGCAACCCCTAGGGTTTCTGGCAAACATCGTTTCTGGAGAACGTAACCTCTTCAGAGATCAGGCATACTGAGGCTGTGAGATACCAGCTGAAGATTGCACTTGGTGATTTCATCCAGAAATCACAGATTGAGCATCATCAGTTAATCAGACAGAGATTCATCGAGTTCAGCAGAGATATTGACCACTTTTCAGAGGCGACTTCATCCATCATCATCCATCATTGTTTTGGCACGAGTTTCAAGGAATCCGTACTGTCATTATTGCTGCTGTACAGGCCGTACCAGCAGGGGCCGTACATATTCATTCTCAGAGGAACGCCTCCCCTTCTCAGCTTCTGGCTTGGGATTATTGGGCGCTTTGGTCAACTAAGTTTGTGCGTTGGTTTTGGAGCTCAGAGGAACCTTCATTCATTCTGGCCGTACATTCTTTAATCAGCTGCAGCCGCCATTTTAAATCAGGTTTTTCTCATTTAATAATCTGTATTTCCTTCATACTCTGCAACTGGCTATTGTAAAATTCTTGGAAGTAAATATAATGCAACGCCGATCATTTATGATCAAAAACTAGGCCTATATTGATTTCTAGAATTTATTTTGAATTTATTTGCATTTATAAGCAAAATCGCATTTTTACATTTTTGTCAAAAAACCTTCAAAATCACAAAAAAAACCAAAAATTGCAAAAACGACAAAAAAATCAATTAGGGTTTGAACAGAGAACCACCAGGGTTCTGACAGTGGTATCAGAGCACAGATCTCCTGCCATCCTGTGCTTTTTCAGTGATTATTCAGAATACAGTGCATTTCTGGGTTGCCTTTTATGAACCAAGACATTATTCAGTATACCAGAGGTGTAGGGACAGGCAAAGATGAAGACTGGACAGGTCCTCCGATTCCAGAAGGTCAGACAGTATCAGGAGTGCTTGGTTTTCACAGATCCAGTTCAGACGGTAGTGAAAATAGTGTTGCAACCCTAATGGCAGATCGTGAGACTTCCTCAGAGACTCGCAGGGATCCAGGGAAGGCACATGCAGAGGGTGACATTACTGATGAGGAGTTTAGACGGAGACACGACAACATGATGGATATGATGTCGCAGTTGATGGGTACTATTAGGCAGTGTACGCCCACACAGCCTCATTTCATACAGATTGGACAGACGAGCGGGACCACTCCAGTGGATCAGCCATTGGCATCAGCCCCTAGGCAGCCGTTACCGATCTATCGGGAGCGTAGGCCAGGCCAGCCTACTTTCTTACCCAGAGATACTCCACCACAGACTCCAGGGGCAGAGCATCAGGTGCATCATCAGGACTTCCAGCCACAGAACGGCATGTCGGTGGCAGACTTGACGAGATTTCATGGCGAGTACATGTCTTTAGCGCCTGAGATCCGGCAGGCACTCACGTTTCATGAGTTTATAGATGTCTATAAACCCAGAGGAGGAGGTAGATTTGATCGTAGACCCCCACAGCATCAGCAGCAGCCACAGGTGAATAGGGATTTACAATATGCTGTGAGCAAGATTACACTGCCATATTTTGATGGGTCAGAGAAGACATCAGCTAGGTCATGGGTCCAGAAATTGGACAACTATCTGTCACTTAGACCTATGCAGGAGGATGAGGCAATTAAATTTGCCACTTTACATCTGGACGGAGTCGCGCATGATTGGTGGCACCACGACATGTACACATTAGGCCATCATGCTGTTAATACCTATCAGGAGTTCACGAGCAGATTGATAGAAAGATTTGATAGGAAGGATCCAGAGTTGTATTTCAGAGAGTTGGCTCAGCTCAGACAGACTGGCAGTCTGGAAGCATACATTGGCGAGTTTCAGAGAGTGGCAGTCATGGTGACTGGCATTTCAGAGAGGAGACTCATTATATTATGTGTTGAGGGTTTGACAGAACCCATGAGAGGTTGGGTCAAGGCTTTTGACCCTCCCACACTTCAGGAGGCCATGCGGAAGGCACGCAGCATGGAACTTGCCGCACCTCGCAGCAAGTTCAATTCAGGGTCCACTCCATACACGAGACCCAACAGGCCTTTCGATAGAAACAATGACAGAAATAGACCCTTTGACAGGAGGAAGGATCAACAGGATCCTAAGAGACAGAATGCACCCCCGTTTGACAGAGAAACTTTGAACGAATTACGTAAGAAGAAGTTGTGTTTCTGGTGCAAGGCACCCTATGATGAAAAGCACATATGCCCACTTCGGCCGAAAGTCAAAAATAACCAAATGGAGTGGTATTATGAGGGCGAAGAGCAATCTGATCTGTCAGACCAGCAAGCTGATTCCGAGCCTTCAGATGATGAGAAGTCCGAAAATGAGAATGAACATGAAGGTGGAAGGAAGCTACAGGAAGCCCATCTGACTAGTCTTCAGAGAGATGGTTCATTTCGACTCCGTGGGCTCTTAGCAGGTCAGAAGGTGATTACTTTGTTGGATACGGGTGCGACACATAATTTTATTGATGCACGTTTAGTGGAGAGACGTGGTATCCAGACAGAGGCTTTCGAGGGTATCCGAGTCAAGGTAGCTGACGGATACACTCTCAGGTGCGACAGAAAGATTACTGATCTGCCGATGAGATTGAACAACTATGAATTCAAAACTGAATTCTATGTTGTTAATATGGGTGATACAGATGTGGTACTAGGGATGGCATGGTTACATGATTTGGGTGAGTTCACGCTCAACCTACGGGACATGGAGATGAAATTTAAGGTTGACGGAAGACCACATGTCATCAAGGCAATACGGGACAGTAATCTTAGGATGGTTTCATTCAGGCGGATGGAGAGGCTCATTCGTCATGATATGGTTGACTGGGCGGCTGAGTGCATGTTGATGCCAGCCCAGCAGGAGCCGCAGAAGGGTGAGTACCACCCACATACAGATTCTGAGGACTAAACACTCCAAAGTGTTTAGTGATATTCCAACTGGTAGGCCTCCAGATAGAGGTACAGAGCACATTATTGAGTTGGAGAGGGCGCAAAGCCCGTTATGATTACTCCCTACCGACATCCGAAACGACTCAAAGATGAAATAGAAAAGACCATTAATGAGTTGTTGGCTATGGGTCATATCAGACCTAGCAAATCCCCTTTTGCTTCATCGGTTGTATTGGTGAAGAAGAAGGATGGATCCCTTCGGATGTGCATCGATTACAGGCAGCTCAACAAAAGAACCATTAAGAATAGGTACCCCATTCCGCGCATTGATGAGCTGATAGATGAGTTGCATGGTGCAGTCTTCTTTACGAAGATTGATTTAAGATCAGGGTACCATCAGATACAGATGAGGGAGCAGGACATTGAGAAAACCGCTTTCCGGTGTCATTGCGGTCACTTCGAGTTCTTGGTTATGCCCTTCGGGTTAACCAATGCACCTGCCACCTTTCAGGCAACTATGAACAGGGTTTTCAGTGCTCAGTTGAGGAGGTTTGTGTTAGTCTTCTTCGACGACATTTTGGTTTATAGCAGGTCATGGGAGGAGCATCTGGCTCATTTGGACACAGTCTTGGGTATCTTAGCAGATGAGTCTTTCTATGCTAAGGAATCCAAGTGCGAGCTTGGCATGGAGGAGTTGTTATATCTGGGGCACATCATCAGTGCCAAGGGAGTGTTTATCTATGGACTTTATCACGGGTTTGCCGAAAGCCCAGGGTAAAGATTGCATTTATGTAGTGGTCGATCGGTTGACTAAGTACGCCCATTTCTTCCCGATTACGACTACTCTCACAGCATCGCAGACTGCAGAGTTGTTCTTCAGAGAGGTTTTCCGATTGCATGGATTGCCTCGGACGATAGTCAGCCATAGAGACAGCCGGTTCATGAGCAACTTTTGGCAGGAGTTGTTCAGACTTTGTGGGACCGAGCTGACACCGAGTACCAGCTACCATCCGCAGACCGATGGACAGACAAAGATTGTCAATAAGTGGGTGGAAGGCTATTTGCGTAATTATATAGCTGGTCAGCAGAGAGCTTGGGTGAGATGGATTTACTTGTGCGAGTATTGTTATAACTCGACTCACCATATGACGATACAGATGTCCCCCTTCATGGCATTGTATGGGTATGAGGCGCCCAATCTTCTGGATTTGATTTTGAGCGATAGCAGAGTGCCGAGTGCAAGTGATATGATGCAGAGTCAGCAGGACATCTTGAGGTCTCTCCGAGACAATATCCAGCAGGCACAGAATCAGCATAAGCAGTATGCTGATCAGAAGAGGGTTGAGCGCAGCTTTGAGGTGGGTGATATGGTGTACCTCATGTTGCAGCCGTATCGTCAGTCTACTCTGCGGAAGAGTGGGGCAGAGAAACTAAAACCTCGCTACTATGGTCCATTTCGTGTTGTCAGACGAGTGGGCGAGGTTGCTTATGAGTTGGACTTGCCAGCTGATACAAAGGTCCATAATGTATTTCACGTTTCTCGCCTGAAGAAGGCATTGGGTCAGCATGTTGTTCCATCTCCAGTTTTGCCACCCCTTGACGACGAAGGGAAACTGATACTAGTACCTGAGGCCATCCTTGATATGAGAGAGAGACACCTTCGGAGGTGTGTGATCAGGGAATATCTGGTCAAGTGGAGGGATTTGCCAGTTGAGGATGCTACATGGGAGTCGGAGGCGATTTTACAGCATCCAGAGTTGAGATTGCTTGAGGACAAGCAATTTCTGCGGGGAGGGCTTTAATCGCCATGTCCATCCTAGGTCGTACCGTGACTTAGGTTAGCCTTATCATTTGATCCTCGAATACTGTGTGGAGGCTCAGAGGATCCTTTTTGGCAGTTGCTCAGTGTTGGTTAGCTCCAGTTTAGCAGTCGTTTGGGCCTTCGCAGAATCTTCCAGAGAGTCTTTTCAGAGAACTCTATTTTTAGAAAGTTAGGTCAGCGGAAGCTGCTATTTCGGGCAGGGCACCTGGTGCAGTGATTTAGCTCAGATTCGACCTGGTTCAGTAATTGTTTGATGTGACGGAGAAATAAGGGGTAATTACTGAGTTACGAAATATTTAATAATTTGACTTTATTATAAAGTCACTTTATTGAAATATTAAAATATTTAATTATTTGGCTAAGTTATAAAGTATTTAATTATACTTTATATTATATTATTAAAAGGTGATTTAATGAGTATTTAATGCTCATTAAAAAGGGACGCCAATAATTAAATAGATTCTCCTAAGTCTAAAGTGAAAATTAAATCATTAATTTAAATGATTATTTTAATGGAGAATTAGGTCGAACTTTTCAAAGAAGAATATATTGTTCTTCCCAAGGCAAAATCGAACTATCAAGTTTATTATTCAATTTTGTCTTCTGAGCATCTGAGCTTTGGAGTTTGCAAACCCTAGGGTTTCTGGCAAACATCGTTTCTGGAGAACGTAACCTCTTCAGAGATCAGGCATACTGAGGCTGTGAGATACCAGCTGAAGATTGCACTTGGTGATTTCATCCAGAAATCACAGATTGAGCATCATCAGTTAATCAGACAGAGATTCATCGAGTTCAGCAGAGATATTGACCACTTTTCAGAGGCGACTTCATCCATCATCATCCATCATTGTTTTGGCACGAGTTTCAAGGAATCCGTACTGTCATTATTGCTGCTGTACAGGCCGTACCAGCAGGGGCCGTACATATTCATTCTCAGAGGAACGCCTCCCCTTCTCAGCTTCTGGCTTGGGATTATTGGGCGCTTTGGTCAACTAAGTTTGTGCGTTGGTTTTGGAGCTCAGAGGAACCTTCATTCATTCTGGCCGTACATTCTTTAATCAGCTGCAGCCGCCATTTTAAATCAGGTTTTTCTCATTTAATGATCTGTATTTCCTTCATACTCTGCAACTGGCTATTGTAAAATTCTTGGAAGTGAAATGTAATGCAACGCCTATCATCTATGATCAAAAACTAGGCCTATATTGATTTCTAGAATTTATTTGAATTTATTTGCATTTATAAGCAAAATCGCATTTTACATTATTGTCAGAAAACCTTCAAAATCACAAAAAACCAAAAATTGCAAAAACGACAAAAAAATCAATTAGGGTTTGAACAGAGAACCACCAGGGTTCTGACATTATCTCTCTTATTTGCAGCTATTTCTATTCATTGTAAAGCTAGTTAGTAGTACTAACGACTATTTCATTTTATTGTTGCAATTTATACTTAATTACACTCCTACAATTGAGTGGTTGAGTTTTAGAATAAACATCTTTCTTGTTTGTAAATTCCCCCCCACAAAATAAGTGGTTGTGTGGACTGTTTTCCCCCCACGAAATAAGTGGAAGAGAGGATTTAATGGCTGACTTGCCGCCTTAATAATGTACTAATCTCACCCACTAAATAAGTGGAGTATTCCCACTGCTTGTGGATGCCTTCATCAGCAGATGAATTGTACTTTCAGTTCAGTTTATACCTAATGATCCTCTTACCACATGCTATCACCTTGTCAACATTGGGATCTTGGTGAACATTCTTGTTTAGAGTTAATTTCCATGCTGATTTACATTTGGAGCTAACGCTAATCAGTGGTTTGATGCTAGTTTGTGTGTCTAATTTTGGGGAAAAAAGTAAGGGGAATATTTCAGGCTCAAGGGTACAAGGCAGCACTTTGTAGACTCTTCAGTGATCGTGACCAACGTGATTGAGTGAGGGCTGAGTTCATGGCTTTTGCATGCTCCGATAGTGTTGATTAGAATCTTGATGCTCTTCGAGACAAGTACAGGGTGGATGCTCATAGTTGGTGGTACTTCCATGGGCAAGAATACAGGCACCTCCAACCTATTGCAATAAATTTTTTTATCCCAAATAATTTTTTATATTTTGTAATTTTAATTTTAATTTATAATTTTATATTAATTAATAATTTTGTTTAGTTAAATTTTGTAACTCTTTAACTATTTAATTTGGTCTTGATAGGTTGCTAGTTCATCTTCTTCTGAGAGGAATTGGAGCACATACTCCTTCATCCACTCAATAAAACGCAATAGGATACATTTAAAAAAGGCAGAGGACTTGGTGTATGTGCATTCAAACTTGCGCCTCCTTAAACACAAGCAAAGTTCCTACAAAGAAGGAGACACAAGGAGGTGGGATATTGATCCAAAGCAGCTTGACTTGGATGCTTCCACAAGTCACTTAGTTGCACTTGATATTCATGATCAGTATGAGCCTGAAGCAACTACTAAGCATGAGAGTGGTAGTGTCAGTGTTAGTGGCAGTGCTTGTGCGAGTGCCACTGATGCTATTTGTGGTTTAACACAAAATGTAGCATCTAATGATGCTGCTTTTTTTGATGACCCATATGATTCAGATTGATCAATGATCAATAATGGCTGATTGTAAAACATTTTTATGTTTGAACTTTAATTTATAATTTTATATCATGACATTCGAGTATCACTAATATTTTAATATTTGACTATGAAAGTGGTGATATATTTTTGCTATGTTATTAGACTATTAATATGGTGGTGTATTCTGAACTTAATTACTGCTGCAAATATGTATATATTTTTGATTTTTTATATGTTTTTTGTATTGCCGTACCGAAAACGTACCCAACCCCAAATTTTTTTTGACCGAATCACATACTGGATTCGGGTACCGGATTCGCGTAGCCTTACCCCAATTGAAAAACGAATCGGTAACTTAGCTTTTTCTTTGGCTCCTACTCCATAACAATTTCTTTATGTTTTGAATTTTCCTCTTCATCAGCTTCTTTCTTCTTTCTTTTCTACTCTCCTATATTTTCATTACTACCTCTAGATTTTTATGAAATGTTTAATTATATCTTGCATTTGCTTTACCAAACCCATAAGATGTTCTATAGATTTTTCTTCTTGATTTAAAGTCATGATTCACAATCTAGCAAGATCAAGGCTCTAATACCATGAATTTTGAAATGTATGCAAGATGCAATGATGAACAAATATGAGATGTAGGTGCCAACCCTAGTGAAATTAATGTCAATCAGCAATATATGACAAATTGCAAAACCTTATCAACTAAAATACATAACTACCAACATCCCACAAGCTGAAGTTTTTTATGAAACCCTCAAATGATGAAATTATGGTTCTATGCATAGATAATGTAAGATAATGAAATCCATCAAAGTTCTATGCATAGATAATGGTGGTTTGTCAAACATTGGTTTGAGTAGTTTTGTACTTTAGAGGGAATTGACTTGCAATATACAATTTCATATAGTCGTCAACAAAGAAAGTAGCAGAATGTAACAACAAATCCTTCAAGGAAATCATGAATTACATGATCCAATCTAGATCCCTTGCATCACAATTATCATAAATGGCTGTTAACTATGCAAACTATATCTAGAACTGAATTCCTCTTAAAGCCTTGAAAAGAGTTACTCCTTTTGAAGGTTGAAGTGGTAGGAAACCCACAATGAAACATTTTAGGGTCTTTTGATGTCCAACATTTTTTAGAGTAGACATTCTTGTTAGTTTTATGATCAGAAATACAATAAGAAGCAGAAAACTCAACACATAGAACAAAGAACACAATATTTTACCCTGGGAAAACCCTCCTACTCGAGGGAGAAAAACCCAACAAGATATTCTCTTTATAAATCAGAAAAATATGTGCAGAAATAGCACACAAGATCAGGCCCTAGAAGAGGCTTTGTCTCATACAAAGAATAATACAACTTCTCCTTGAAGCGAATCTTGAATTCACAAAAGTAATGACACTTCTCCTTGATGCTAATCTGCTGCTTAGAAAATTCAACCTACTGCTGATGGAATTCGGACTTGGAGTGAATTTATTGATGCTCAAATGAGAGGACTCTATCCTCTTTAAATACCAAGCTAGGCGACCTCCTTTCTAGGGCCGACCTAGAAAAATACAAACTTTATTTATAAAACAAAGGCTGACCTGCCTTGAGTTGATTTTATTTGAGAGAAAATATCTCCCGAAGCTATAAAACACTAACACTCCCTCTTAGTTAGGGAGGTATTTTCAAATATCCTCGTCATGGAGTCTCTCAACATGACGCCCACAATGGCTACACCCATTTGTGAAAAAAAAAACACATCTTAGTCTTAGAGATGTACAAAAAATATCCTCGTCATGGAGTCTCTCAACATGATGTCTCATCTCAATCTCAGAGATGTAAAATATCCTCGTTATGGAGTCTTTCAACATGACATCTCATCTCAGTCTTAGAGATGTAAAATATCCTCGTCATGGAGTCTCTTAACATGATGTCTCATCTCAGTCTCAGAGATGTACAAGGGCTTGCACCTCATATTTCTCCGTCTCAGAGAAATACACACTACAAGGGCTTTCACCTCATATTTCTCTGTCTCAGAGAAATATACACTATAAGGGCTTTCACCTCATATTTCTCTGTCTTCGAGAAATATACATTACAACAAATCTTCATGATGATGTGATTCCCTCTGAAGCTCCAAGTACCTGCATCAACCTCCTGACCTCATCCAAGATTGCCTGCAATGTTGCCTTAGAGGAACGGTTTCCAACACACACCTTCGACACTACTGACTTGTGAGAGTCCAGGACTGTCCTCCTCGACCTCATCCCAAATCCCTATTCTAAATAGGTTTGCAGTGCTACCAATGTCAAAACAAGGTTGACTGCCTTGTGCAATTCCGTTCTCTACAGCTGAAGAGGTCTTCTAAGGACTTAGCACCTGGCCTTGCAACACTGCAACCCACTTAGCTAACACCTTCACTTCTTCTTAGTGAGTCACTCTAGTTCCTTGAGACATAGGACTCCATTTTGTAGAACATAGAACTCCCTCTTGATCCTTGCCTCAATACAGAGATTGCAAAGAAATCCTCGGAATTGAACTCCCCTCCATTGACTGATCTCAGAACCTTAATCCTTTTCTCGGACATGAGCTCAACTCGTGCCTTGAATTCTCAGAATCTAACTCCCTCTGAATGGAAGGAGTGTAATCGAGGGATGAATCCATATCCATAGGAGCCTCTTGCTCCTCACTGACTAATCTCCAAGAATCGTCACCTCAAATAATGAGGTCTTCAATATATCTTCAAATAATTCAACATCCTTTTGCTCCTTGATCCATCCTACATTTTTAAAGAGATTAATAATAGTTCATAAAATCAAACTACCCCTGATACAAATGAAGCATGTATATGGCAAATATCATTAGATAGAACAATTAAAGGAATAATATAACTTATCTTGTTGAAATCATAATCTCCTTAAGTGCAACACTTAAACCCTTTTCAGGTCTGCTCTTATATTTCCTTTAGATCTGCTCATATGTAGCATTAATTCTCCTTCAATTTGCTCAAACATGCATCTAAAATCTGCTTCAGCTTCGATGTATTCTCTTCGCACATAGCCATCACCGAATAACCTAAACATGAAGTTGCAACAACAAACTATACAGTCAACTCCTCACCGAAGGCACATAAGAGGCACACGCATTAACATACAGGTCATGCAATCACAAAAGCATGAAATTTGTAATGCTATCGGCCTCCACTATAAGAAGTGTTGTACCCCAAATTAAAATTTTTGCTACACTTAGGTATTTTGAAAAAATGAGTAAAAGTCTTGTCAAATCTATCAAAAAGGTCAAAATTGGGGTTTGCATGTCTTGCATGAGGGGAAAAAACTTGAAATTTTGAAAATCTAATGATCTAGGTCGACTCAGAGCGACAAATTCTACAAAACCCAGATCTCAATTTTTCATTGCTACTTTGTAGGAAAATTGTTATTTTTAGAAACTTTCCAAAAATAGTAACTTTTTCTGGGTTTCTTTTGAAACAGATGATGGCAAAATTTTCTAAAAATGGAAAGTTTGGTTGTTAGGGTTCAAATTGATTTTGATTGGCTCAAAATACTTCCTCATCGGGTTGGTGCAATTAGAATCACAAAACGATCAGTTTTGCCCTAGTGGGTCCATTTTGCTTTTTCAATTTCAGGAAGCATTTCGGGAACTCTAAAGCCATCAATGGAGGCCAGTCAGCTGCCAGGGGTCGGATTCAACATTCAAGCACTAAACAAAAGATGAGATGATGAACGTGCATGTAGTTCGAAGAAAGGCAAAGGCAAGCACGCGGAACGAAGGAGGAGGTTGAAATTTGCAGAATAAAAACTAACTCTGCCAGCCATGGGCGCCCCAGAAGGAGATAGGCGCCCAAATTTTCATGGCATCAGATGATGGAATTAGGGTTTGGGCTCTCAGGCAATGTGATTTAGAATCTCCTCAGCTCTATAGTGAGTCCAACAGCGCAATCATCGGATCAACCAGTCACTTTGAATTCGAGTTCAAACACAGGAGTTTCATCCAAGTGGCAGAATGCAAACAATGGAAAATATCTTAAAATATTCTAAGTCTGGGAACTTTGGGTGCCCCAGGTGCTCAGGGGCGCCCTGCCTTTTAGAAGACCTAATTCAACTGTTAGGGTTTGCAAATGTGTTCAATCTCTTCAGGATTCTGCTCACTTCGCAGCGGATGTCTTCGTCAAATCATCAGACTTGTCAATCATTGACAAATCCAGATTGAACGGGTGGTATAAAATGAAGGTTCAACTCTGAAGCATGCAAATCAAGTAACAATGGCTAAGTCTAGAGGAAGTGGGCGCCCCTGAAGGAGATAGGTGCCCAAACTTTTGAGGGCCTAAACTGATGAATTTGCAGATGAAGCCTCTAGCATGACTTCTTTAGATTTGATCAAGCTTTCTGACGAAACCATCAACACGTCAATCAGAGTTGGTAGTCATCAAATATCGAGGGTTAAACAGGGGGAAAAACATGAGCAAAATATCAAAAGTCAAAAGCAAGATGATAAACACAGAATGAATTCTAACTCTAGTGAAGTTGGGCGCCCCAGCTAGCCAAGGGCGCCCAAGCTTTTGACCCCCGAGATGCAACTTTCAGAAGACATCACTCCCAAGAGACCCCCTTCAAAATCTTCTCAACTATCCAGTGAATCTGACAGTCAGCCAATCAGATCAATCTAGCTCTTGGAATCAAGAATTCATCAGAAGATCAAGGGAAACAAGCAAGAACTTGGTGAACATGAAAATGGCTAACACTAGGAAAGTTGGGCGCCCTAGGAGGAGAATGGCGCCCATGATTTTGAAAGTCAAAATGAAGTTTTTAGCCAAAGTTGCCTCCAGGACAATCTCGCTAGATTCGATCAAGCTCCGCGATGAATTATTCAGCTCGTCCATAGGATCAATTTGGAGGCCAGAAATCAAAATCAAACTGGGGTCTAAAAACAAGAAAAAGTTGAAATTCTCAAAAAAATGACCAAGTCTTGAGAAGATAGGTGCCTCCAACCAAGAAGGGCACCCAAGATGCCATGCCTTAGCCAAATTTTCAAAATTTCAAAATTTCAAGAGGAAATAAAACTTCCACATTCAATGCATAGGGTCAAGCTAGGGTTTGCATGGATTTAAAGCAAAAGAAAACAGATTTTCTCAAGCCTAAGCTTATTTAAGATGCCTTTGTCTTCTATTTTTTCATATTTTCTTGCAGGTGGCATCCAAGTTGAAGAGGGACAGCAAACAAAAGTTTTTTTTTTCAGAATTCAAGAGCCATAGTTTGCTAGTTTTTTCAAAGTTCATCAATTTTCAGACCAACAACAAAGGAGCTTGCTTTTTCATGCTTTTTTGATCCAGAACATCAAATTTTTGAATAAGGAGGTCAAGGTTTTCAAGTTTAAGTGATCTGGATCATCTCAGCTCATCATTCTGAACAATTTTTGAAGAAATTTTTCAAGTTGGAGTAGCTACTTTTTCCTTGCATGTCCATGAAATCATCAGAACTTTCAAGATTTGATCATCTGGGTCCTTCTAAAATATTCTTCTGAGCAAAACCCAAATGCCAGCTTTTTTGTGAAAAATTTCAGATTCTAGGGTTTGCTGCTTTTTCAATCAGCCTTCAATATTTTCAACATTTGATCAACTGGGTTCATCCAAAATATGCTTCTGAACAAAAGCCAGGTGCTAGTTTTTTTCAAGAAAATTTGAAGAAATTAGGGTTTGCTGCTTTTTCAGTCTACACTCAAAATTTCCAAGAACGAGCGATTTGGGTCTTGTTGTAACAAAATTCTGAGCAAAACCCATATCTCAAATTTTTTTTGAAAAATTCGTTCGTTTGAAGAAGAAAAACCAACAGGCTAAATTTAGAAAGTTGCTCAAAACTTGTCTGAATATAGGCAAGTTTACAGTCATTCTTCAAGGTTTTTAGTATGGAGTACCATAGTTACGAGACTCGGACTCGGCTCGGACTCGGCTAGGGTGACTCGACTCGGCGACTCGGCGACTCGGACTCGGACTCGGCGCAGACTCGGCAAAATGAAAAAAGTTGAAAAAACCTTAGAAAATTAGAGATTTTTAAAGATTTAAAACTTGTTTCAAGCACCCTTTATTGAATACAACACAAATAAAAGCAAATTTGATCACATACACAAATATACAATGATCACATAAGTATAAAGTACACAAATTGTAGTTGCGCTGCTGAAGGAAATAACATACTTTGATATATAAAATTAGTCAAATGTATACAAAACTCATGGAAAATGAAATCCATGACATCAAATGTTCCATACAAATATGAAATATCAAAAGATTCAAAACAATAGCTATAAGTCTATCACTCTATGCCTATGGCACAGTGGAGCCAGCATCCTTCCTACGAAGGCGTCTAAAGGTCCTGGATGATGTTGCAGTTGCAGCCATAGTCTCTGCCTGTGTCTGAGTCCCCATACCACTCTCACCACCAGTAGCTATGTCTCCTCGTGCTCTAGCCTCCTCCTCAGCCATGGCTACAACCTCAGCCTCTCTCTCTGCCTGGTCCACCCAATCAAGGTCCTCGTCACTAAAGACTGCGTCTGTAGCCTCAGTGATCCACTCAGACTGTGGATCAACCTCCTCTAAACAGATCGGGGTGTTGTCGTGGTCAAAAGCCTTCCTGTATCTGAGCCGAAGGTTGTAATGAACATATACCAGGTCATTCATCCTCTCCACTGTCAATCTATTGCGCTTCTTGGAGTGTATGTGCTCAAACATACTCCAATTGCGCTCACAACCGGATGAACTGCATGGCTGGCTCAATATTCGTATGGCAACATTTTGCAGGTTCGGTGTATCAGAACCAAACATCTCCCACCATCCATCTGAGATGAGAAAAAGAAACAAAATCAATCTCATTTCAAGTTTCAAGTTCAAGTTCAACATTTAATAATAAATTATAATATAAAAAGATGAAAATTATTGCCTTAAATATATTTTTACCTGGCATTAATGTTGTCCTACTATCTTTGCACATTTGACGTGCAAAGAAGTCTCCTCGTGCCTTAGTGAAGGCATCTATCTCCTGCACTATCTGTGTAGTAACAGCGGGCAACATTCTCTCTATCGTCGAGTAGAGCCCACTAAGAATTTCTCTATCTGCACGGAGATCACGGCGGAAGTGGAAGGCCGGATTTAGGAAACATGCGGCTGCATGGATGGGCCTATGGAGTTGGTTTTGCCATCTCCTATCAATGATCTCCCAAATGGGACGATACTTATCATCAACTCCACCATAGACTGATCTAATGGCCTCTTTGGCCCTATCCATGCCCTCATATATGTAGCCCATTGCGGGCTTCTCCCCATCTGCAACTCGTAGGAGAACTAGCAAGGGCTCAATAAACTGCAAAGTGCAAACATGTTTCACAAATAAGTAAGTGTGACTGTCAATGAAAATGAACAAATAAAAGTAAGATATGATTAAAAATTAAAACATAATAAAGAATTAAATGTTACCTTCACAATCTCATCTGCTGGTGTCCAAAACCCTGCCTCATCAAATATGCAATCAGCCACAGCAATCCCTGCAGTGCTTGTAGAAAAGGATGAGGAAGACCACTCCTCACTAGCAAACATGCGCCTCAAAGGTGCCCTTGACCGAATCAAGGATTGCAACATGATAAAATTTGATGCAAACCGAGTGATGCCAGGACGAGACAACTCCCTCAACCCCGTGTATTGCCTCATAAGGTTAAGCACCCATGCATGATTGTAAACAAATTTGCAAATGTTTCTTGCTGATTCCATACATGTTTTTATCCATGGGAGCTTGCCAAGATCCTCCATCATGAGGTCAATGCAATGGGCGGCACATGGAGTCCAAAATATAGTTGGGTGCCTCTCCATCAATAATCTACCAGCAGCAACATAATTTGCTGCATTATCTGTCACCACTTGAACTACATTTTCTTCCCCCACATCGGCTATCACCTCCTCTATAGCCTCACATAAGTATGTGGCATTTTTGAATTGGGCGGAAGCATCAATGGACTTTATGAAGACAGTGTCACCTGAAAAAATAAGCAAAACCAAATTACCAATTATTCAATAAATTAAAAACATAAATCAGCCTTATTAAATTATTAATCACTAAATCAAATTCAAATATCAATGTATTAAGGTAAGTACAATTACCTCCAGAGGAAACTAGAAAGTTCAACAGCGTCCTATTTCTCCTATCGGTCCAACCATCAGTCATGATGGTGCAACCAATCCTCCTCCATTGCACACGCTGCTCCTCTAATTGTGCTTTCACATCCGCCACCTTTTGAGTCAAAAGTGGGCCCTTTAATTCATCTTCGCTGGGGGCTTTGAACCCCGCCCCACATATGGTTATTGCATCAACCATGTTTTGCCAAAAAGGAGACCTAAAACATGTCATAAAATGAAAAGATTTAAGTTTTTAACTTTAAATTTGAATTCGATAGTGAGATACATCTAAATTCTAAAACAATAAAATTTAAATATAAATTTTAAAACAATTAAACGAAAAAAGAATTACCTGGCTACATGGAAGGGAATGGTGCAGTAGTACCAAAAGTCTGCAATTGTTTTTTTTGCTGCATCGTGTGCATCCTTGTTCCAACCCATGCTCTCAAGCGACGGTTGGGAACCAGGAGTAGTGCGTGGTACAAAATATGAGTCCACCCTAGATTTACGAACTCTAGGGCCAATACTAATACTGCCACTACCACTAGCAGTAGCAGCGCCACCAGCACTAGGAGTACGCATAGGAATAGATGGTGCAGAAGCAGAAGCACTAGCAGAAGCACTAGCACTAGGACGGTATGGAGGCATGGAAGAAGCATCTCCAACAGCACCAAGTCCCTGTCCAACTCCAACACCTGCCAACTCCTCCCTCTGTCTCTTTCTAATTTCTTTTTGCCTTTCAAAATTTTCTAATTGCACCTGCACTTCACGAACAGCCTCAATAGGTGCTAGGGTGCAGCCCACTTCATCATGGATGGGTATGCGTGCAAGGTGGTATTTCAATCTATTTATGCCTCCATGATATATTGTTTTGCAGTATTTACATTTTGCTTCTCCTCTTTTCATTCCGGGAAAGATTTCAGCATGTTTCCAAGCAGGGTCTTTTCTGACTGGGGTTTGAGACATTGTGAAAATAATAATATGGTTTGATTTGCAAATGAATGTGGCTGCAATAACAAGTAGGGTTTGTAAAATTATTTAAGTTGCAAGTAGGGTTTGTAAATAAAAATGCAAACTATAATAATTTAAAAACAATGATTTTACAAATTACAATGAATTATTTGTTAAAAAAACACAAAAAAAACCATTAAAATCAAACTTACCTCTTAGATTTGGCTTGGAATGCAATGCAAACTCCTCCCAATCACTAGCAATGAACTTTCAATGCACCTCCTTAGCAGTATGAAGCTTCCCAAATGATATATGACCTTGCTTTTGTTTTAAACAATTTGCTGGTTGCCCTCTCTTCTCCTCCTATTTTTCTTCACAACTCTCTCTTCTCCTCCTATTTTGCCAAAAGAGTGAAATGAAGTTGCTTTTAGGGTTGGAGAGAACATATAGAACAAAAAAAAAACTAACTTTAACTTTTAGTTTTATGTTTTTTTAGTGTTTTAACTTCTTGCTGCCGCGGCCGGGTCACAGGGTCGGGACTCTCCGAGTCTGGGCGAGTCCGGCGAGTCCGGCGAGTCCGGCGAGTCCGGCTCTGGACTCGGCGTGTCCGAGTCCGAGCTCCCCAGACTCGGCCAGGCTGGCTCGGCCCGGGACTCGCTGAGTCATGGCGAGTCTGGGCGAGTCTCGTTACAATGTGGAGTACACTCCCCTCGAGTACAAGACCAAATTAACTCTCTATCACAACTTCATCAAAACAGCTGAGATTGACTTGCACCACATCAAGCCAGAGTTCAATTTGCAACCATTGGAAAATGCAGGCAACATTGCAATCAAAAACCTCGGTCACTCCGGACTACTTGCAACAGTCTCCATTCCTATTTTAGTGCAGAGTCTGGGATTTGTAATTGCTTGCATAAAGCATTACAATCTGGCAACTTGGGAGATTCAGTTGGTAGATGGAAGAATGATTTGCAGCCTGAAGCCCGATGTGATTGAAAAATGCTTCTCAATTCCACCTTGGCCTAAGAGTGTGACTATCATCAAGGAAGAATGTGAAAGAGTATGGGACATGCATAAGGAGAAATACAACAAGAAGATTTCACATAAGTGGATGAAAGAAAAACATAAGACTCTGCCAAAGAATGTCTGGCGGGGGGAATTCAAAGATGAAATTGCCATAATGATCACCTTGCTCAATAGGATCACTGGTCAAGAGGATGCTACAAAGTTTCAACCCTGGATGTTCTATGTTATACTTCATCTGATGAAGAAGACAAAATTCTATGATTGGGAAACCTTAATTAGTGACAGCCTCCATCAACAGATAACTGAATACTTCCAGATTCACGAGTTCCACATGGTCTCCTACCTTGTCTACCTAGTGGCCTTCCAAGGAAAATTCAAAGGGTTGAACACTGTGGGTCTCTGAATGTACATCACATCTACAACTATTACCCTCAACTGGAGTTCATAGAGTCATCACATCATTACAAGAGGGTAAACGAGGCTTTCCTGATGTATACAATGCGAGACCTAGATAATGAGTGGCATGTCCGTATCTCATCAACTGCCAGGGCAGCAATAGCAGAGTGGGCAAATTGGTTTATACAATTTCCTACCTTCACCTACATTAGAGTCCACGGCTACTCCAGTGCTCCACTCATGTTGCCGAGGTACCCATCAGATGAAGTTGTTTTCATGGAATTCTTAAGGCAAGCACATAATGTCCACACTGTTTTGCGAAATAGAAAGAAGCTTGCCTTCAATTTTCTATTTCAGCTGGGAATTTACACATGCAGATCAGCAGCAGATGTCGAGACCATGGGTGATGAGTTGGCTAAACTTGGTCTCAAGCCTTACAGCGAGAGACGATCGTATGACCCTCATGGCGTCTTCACAGCCCGGCTTGAGAAGAACTATGCTCATATACCAGCACTTGAAGATTTTTGGGCCAACAACAGAGATGAATTTGAGGTACGGAGGCGTAGTTTCAATAGACTCACTCTCCATCAAATGAAAGATTGTTTGTCAGAGGATATCGAAGGACTTTCAGATGATGATGGAGATGTACTTCTCCCAATGTACACACGAAAGCAAATCGAGCAACAACCTCTTCCACAGGTCAATTGGGCCAACAAAGAAAACATCTTAGTGGAAGAAAGGACATGCCAAGTCATTGAGTACAACAAGAATTTCTTGGTCCTCAAGAGAAAGAAATCCATTCTAGTAGCAGAGCTACCAAGAACACATTCATCACTTCCCTCTTCTTCTATTGCACAACCGAAGATGAAGGGCATAAGTTAGTCTCAAGAAGGTGTAAAGGGCAGCAGAACAAATAAGAATGTAAAAAGAAGGTTGGATTTCTTGAGTATAGTCATACAGGAGCAGCCAACAGTTGAAATAGAAGCTCCTCCAGAAGAGTTCGTACCTTAGAAGGAAATAGAAGATGTGCCCTTGACACATGATTCTCCACCATTGCCAAGGTCTTCACCAATTCACATTGATCTAGAGATTGAAGAAGATGAAGAAGTTGTAGCTGAACCTCCCAGGGAAGTTAATAGAGATACTACCACATCTTGGCTTGAGAGCTCCCTAGGAAGGAAGAGAAGAAGGCCCCTTCATATCAGTTGAATTTTGATGATCTTGACAAAGTTTATCAGGAAGCACCTAAAAAGAAAGCAAAGAAACCAATTCACTTTGAGAGAAATCCTGATGGTGAGATGATCATGGAGACTGCAACACCTCCCGAAGATAGAAACAGAGATGAAGTTGATGTCAATGATTTCATAATGGTTAAGGCCAATCTTGGCAAGAACACCAGGCATGCAGATGTTAGTTTATTCAAGAAAGAGTGTTGAAAGATGGAGAAGATAAGGCAGCCCTCAAGGCTGAAATCTGACAACTTAGGCTATACATCTCTAACCTTGTTCATGGCACTTCACAGGCTACTCAGTTGCTGCCCCAGGTTCTAGAGACACCAGTTGATCATCAACAATTGAGGCAGTTGGTAATATGTGGGAAGCAAACCTAGGAATGGATTGAGGGTTTCATCGTCAGAGGAAAAGAAATCTTGGCACAGATGTTTTAGCTAAGGAATAATGCACATGACTTGTGCCAAGGAATTAGACTTTCACCACTGCACATGATCTTTTAGCTGAGATATCGATAGACTTTCACCACTGCCGCGCTCAAACAAAAGATTCAACCACGATCTGAAAAAAAATCTCATTAAATCCTTCGCCTAGTTTATGTAAAATTCAGACCAAGGCGTCCATGGCTTTAATCCTCTTAAAAATTCAAAAATCTGTCTTCCATGAAGACTTAACAAATTTCTAAAAAATTGTCATACTGCAATGTTTTCTTAGACAAATCTGATCGGATTTCCTAAACCTGCTCTGATACCTTGTTAGTTTTATGATTAGAAATGCAATAAGCAGAAAACTCAACACATAAAACAAAGAACATAGTATTTTACCCTAGGAAAACCCTCCCACTTGAGCAAGAAAAACCCAGCAAGATATTCTCTTTATAAATCAGAAAAATATGTGCAGAAATAGCACACAAGATCAGGCCCTAGAAGAGGCTGATTCTTATACAAAGAATAATACAACTTCTACTTGAAGCGAATCTTGAATACACAAAAGTAATGACACTTCTCCTTGATGCTAATCTGCTGCTTAGAAAATTCGACTTGCTGCTGATGGAATTTGGACTTGGAGTGAATTGATTGATGCTCAAATGAGAGGACTCTATCCTCTTTAAATACCAAGCTAGGTGACCTCCTTTCTAGGGCCAACCTAGAAAAATACAAACTTTATTTATAAAACAAAGGCCGACCTGCCTTGAGTTGTTTTTATTTGGGAGAAAATATCTCTCGAAGCTATAAAACACTAACAATTCCTACAAGGAAATGGAAGGCTATGGATTTTTAGAGTAGACATTGCATCTTTGTGGGTCATCAAGATAGTCTAAAGGAATATCAGCTCCATCTAGTTATTCATGAGTTGTTCATTGGGAGGAGTGTTGTCTTTAAGGAGGGTTCTTCAATTCTAACCTTGACATTTCTCCTTTAGTCACTTGGGGTACACCTAGGACAAATGGGAGTTATTTAGACGAGGTTGATGCACTTGAGCACATTGCTGATGACGAGGATTATTCTTCCTCTACTTCAAATGATGAGTTATGATGAGGATAGATTGTAGACTAGACAAGTACTCATCGAGCCTAGGAGTACTCGTAGGTATCGAAACCACATGAGCTACTTGTGGGTTAACTCACGCCACTTCAACCAATGAAAACTCGTCGAGAATGTGTCAAAAACTTGTCAAAAATGTGCAATAAACTCGCTCAAACTCGTTGAAACCCTCAAAAATTGGCAAAAGTGTGAAACACGCCTAAAACGCGGGGAAAAAATGTGGCTAAAACGCAATTTTCATGCGCCTATTGGCGCTATTTAAACCCTCGATCATCACTTGTTTCTACACACACAATCTGAGGGATGCTATTTGAGGACGCAATTTGTAGGGATGCAGTTTTTCTAGGTATTCATTTCCCTTTTGAAATTTATTTAAAAAATGAATAGATTATCGTTAACCTGATATTTATGGTAATTTGACAAAATTTAGTCAGAATTTTGAATTTAAGAGACACTTCTGATGAATAAAATATTAGTGATGGTAAAGATTTGAAGGCAAGAATCGATCACAAAAATACGAAATTAGTTTGTCTAGTCAGTTGAGTTAGTTATCAAAATGCCTAGTTTAGTATATTATTTCTCTACACTGGTGTTGACAAATTGCACTCATTAATTTGTGTAGGTAGCTCGATCAATCATGATGAGGGCGTACTTTTTTTCCAATATGAATATGAATTGTCTGGTAAAATGTAGTTTCAGTGAAAAAAGGAAAACAATTGAGAATTTTATTACTTTCAATTGCACAATAATTCTTTGCATATAAACTGATACAAATTGGTGTTTAAAAAAAAATGTTATATTGTGTCAAGTTTATGATCAGTGTTTTGGATTATAGTAAATAAGTTATGTTAGATTATTCTAAAACAATCATCAATATTTCAGATCACACTCTATATGAATCCGTAATCAGTTACAACACACAATCAGTTACCACCACTTTTTTCCCAAACAGCTTTGCACATTGATCTTTACAAAAATGAATGATTTCATTGTTGAACCTGTAAAGTGTCGTGCCAAAACTGATCCAAAAACCCTGATTTTCTGCCTTTGGAATTTTGTCAAACACTTTGCTGACAATCTTCTTGTTTGCTGTTTGTTGTTTCAGTTTTCTTGTTTTTGGTTGTTTTGATGATGATGATGTTTTAGAATGCTTGGAAATGTTGCAAATGAAGGTAAACAAGTAACTTATATGAAATGCAATCTCTTTTTGTATTTTTAAATGCATATATATGAAAGGCTGATAAGAAATGCACTCCTACAAAAACACTTATCATGCATCCTAAGGTCTGATAAGAACATCTACAGCATTAAGCATTTGATCAAACACCATTCATGCAGAGTTAGAATGCAAATGAAGACTTTCAGCTTGTAAGCATTTAGACAAACACTTGAAATATTCCGAGCCAAATTTTTCAACTTTTTCAATTGCAAATTACAAACCAACGCACCCGTTAAGGTTAGATTTAAACCAAAACGATCTTTGGAAACTAACTCTAGCGAGAATGTACATGGGGATCCAGGTTGTGGGCCAAGGTGTGAGCATTCATTCGGTCAGATTGAAATGAAAACTCTAAGCCAAGAATGTGCAGGGGACGTCCCATGTATGGTCAGGAGGATCCCTATCACTTCATCTTCTGAAATGCTTTCGGCGATCAAGAATGCTTTCCAAGCAAGGATGGGATGGGAGCTACCATATGGCGGAGATGCTAAAATACAATGATTAAGGTAATGACTAGAATGCGAGGAAAGTAACTCGACCTGAGAATGTACTTTCCTAACTTACAGGAATGGAAAGAAGAGGAGCTACCATATAGGCTGAGGAGGATGTAAGATAATACAAAGGAAATTACAAAATGCTAAAAGATGAAGCATTACCTGATCAAATAATTAAAAGCAAGATTAAGAAGTAGCGATTGCTACATTGAAACACAATATGGGCTTAGAGAATTAGCACCTTGAGAGCATAGAGTTAGAACAAATTCAATAAACATTTAGATATAGAATTCTCACTGCTTGGCCATGACTACCAAGCCCATTCTTCTCTCAAAACCCGAGTTTGGGTCACAGTGAATCAGATCTGCTGCTGTCTGAAACCGGCAACTACAAATCCACTAAATGCTCACAACTCTCCAATACTTATGTGAGGAATGACATGAGATGATAAGCAGATACTAGGGATGATGGCAGAGACTGAATAGAAAGAAACAAGCGACAAATTGAAATTATTTTTTTTTCTAAACACTTGCCAAGCGGAACAGAATGGTACAGCCTCTAGAAATGTTCTACCAACAAGATAAAATCAGATTCTTCATTATAAATCACCAAAATTTGCACAAATGGGCGCCTAGGGCATAGAAATGGTTCTAGCCAATACCCAGAACGAATATATTTTTATTTTTTGACTTATGAGCAACTACAACATGCAGCTATACTAAATCAGCAACTCCAGAACTTCATTAACATGCTAGAAATTGAACTACAAATGCAAAATAACTACTACAATGCAAAAATCTCACTATAAAATCCACTCAACTACAAACTAACTCTCCACTAGTTGCTATCTTTCAAGCAAGAAGTTGAGCCAAGGCTAGGAGGCATTCATTCCTCGAAGCAATCCCAATACCATTTCGGCAGCATAACATTCCTCAAGTCATAAGATGATCAAATGAGAACCCCAGGCTTCCTTTTATAATTTTCCGTTGACCTTTCTCGAAACCCTAACCTTCTTTTAAAAGTCAAACCCTAATCCTTCAGCAAATGGCGTCCTTTTCTTCAAGCTGCAATTTTGACTTTTAATTAATAATTTATAACCTTGGAAATGGCGTCCCACTTAAAGCTTTTAAAACATCCTTAATAAATTCAATATTAACTTAATGATGGCGCCACCCTTCAAATCCACCTTTTAAAATAACATTAAGTTAATAGACTAGGCCAAGGTGATAAAATAACATTAAAATATAATGCTATTAAATAGAATGAGCTTATCTCTCCAAAACTGCATTCCGAAGCTAGAAACTGAATAAGCCAATTGAGTCAACTGAAGAGGAAGGTCAACTGTGCCAAGACCAACTGCCCGAAATAGAATTTACTAAAAATAGTAAATTCTTGAAGATGCTCAGAATGCCAAGAAGAATATACCATTGCGAAGCTCTCTGAAAACCCAGAAAGAATCCGCCATCGAACAACCAACTCCAAGCAAGAACTTCCTTCAGAATAGGAAACCCTAATTTTACCTTCCGACTAGCCTACGGGTCTCCGGAATAGGCCAACGGTCACTGAAAAGATCAGGCTTGAGACGGGGACATTACACACTTGACATGAAAACTAATACAATGATATGCAATGATATATGAGAGATATTTTGACAAATAGATAGCAGCCAAACACCTTATATCTCTAATTTAATATTGCAATGTCATAAGAGATTTACAATGCTGCTTATGGAGTGCAATCAGACCTAGAAAATGTATGCTCCAACTACCTTCATGACTAAAACTAAGATGCAAATTGGCTGTGAATACAACAGCATTACAATTTATCTTCTTGGACTGTAATTTCAATGTCAAAAATGCTGATAAGGCCTACCAAAGATGTCTAAATGCAACTGACACTAAGAATGTGTGACAATGCCAAGATAATGGAACCTGGAAATATATTGCAGCAACCAAGAATAAGGTCGATTCTCCCAGCTGAAGCTATATTGACCTCCAAAATTGGTGTGCCCAGTCTTCTTGCAGCTTGACAATGCTTTGAGAATTTTCTTGGAATTTTTATTGGCCTCTATTGACAAAATCACCCCTTACTAAGAGGGCTACCCCTGCTGCTTGAGAACAATGCAAATAAAAATAATTTTCCAGCTCCCAACTCCTCCAAATTGTTGTGAAAATGATTGTCACCACAAGAGCAATCGATTCCTCCAATGCCCATAAAAATCTGACCTCCTAAGGAAGAGCAATGAGTGAAAATTTGATTTCTTCCATGGCTGACCTGCAACAACTTTTCTAAAAATATTCACCAACTCCTCAACAATGTTCTCCAATGAGTGCAAATGAGAAGACTGATGTATCTTCTCCCAAACTAGCTAGGCTTGATATTGCACAAGCGAAACTAGGAATCAGCTAGGCTTGATGTCTCACAAGCGAAGTTTGCCAAGCATTAAGCTCACCAAATGTAGAAAATAAAGTAGTCAACTCAACATGCCATAATGCTTAGCCCAAGCTCTTTTTAATACTTTTCTTGGAGAAGCTCACACACCTTTCTTGTCAATGTGGGATAAAAGATATTATTTTTATTTTTATTGACTTTATGATATAATATTTTATATTAGTCACTTTTATTAAATTAATTAAATATATGGTCACCTTTTAATATTTAATTGTTGGATAACTTTATAAATAACTAATTTAATAGCCCACTTAATTTAATTAAAATAATCAATTAGTCATCCTTATAAAAAACCATTAATTTGGATAACTTCATTAATTAATTTAATTAAATGAAACTTACTACAAAATTAGGGACATGACAAAACCTTTGTTTATCTTTATACAAGAGTTAAGTCCTTTCAAAAATCCACCTTTATCATTATCAAATATTAAAAAAATATTACAAGGAATTAAAGAATTAATTACGATTAAACAAGTACTAATATAAAATATTTGCCACCTATCACTCTCTCATATATGAATATGCCCCTACATTTGTATTGATTAGTCCACACACTTTGCCTCTTTCTATAATATATTTTATGCTAAAGATGTCCCTTCCTATCCCTAAGTATTCCCAAATGTCAAGAAGCTAAAGAGAACTTTTTTTTTGTCTATTTCTTAACTTATATCATCATCTTCTTGTTACCAACACACCATTCACTTTTTGACTGATCAAGTTATAGATCAAATTTATGAATAATTTGTAATTTTTTTAGTATGTTAAAAAAATTTAATCACTATTTTTTGTTGCTATCGATATTGTAGCTTAAGATTTAATCACAATGGCATCAGGCTCTGCATTTGGTTCAGACTCAACAAGCGCAAGTCAACCCGTTGTAAGGAGACCCCTTGGTAGTTGTGTGTAAAGTGCCTTGCCAAATCTGATCCAAAAACACTGATTTTCTGCCTTTGGAATTTTGACAAACACTTTGCTTGCAACCTCCAATTTGCTGATGCTTTGTTTCAGTTTGCTTGAAGTGGTTTGGTTTTGATGCCAATGATAGTTTGAAGCATAAAGATGATTGCAAAGTAACTAAATGAAAGACTAGAATGATATGCAACTTCTTTTTGTTCTTTTCAAATGCAAATACATGAAATTCTGATATGAAATGCACATCTACAGCCAAGTGGCATTTCTACAAACATTTGGCATGCAACCTATGAAGTAAACTATGCAATGAAGTACGAGAGACATTTTATCAAAGAATTGTTGTGCAATCAGCCTTGACATTAAAATAAACAATTGCCATGAATCCCTTATATCTCCAATATGTATTGCAATGTATATGAATGTTTACAAATGGAATGTCAACTAAATATGCTTCAGCCAAGACTCTTGGCATACAAATACTAATTGCAAATCTGAAGTATATGAAATGATTACAACTTGAAGTCAGCCTTGAGCTGATTACAAACAATGCAAACATTAACTAGAAATGCAATGACAAAATTCGATGGAACCTGGTCAAGTTGCAGCCACCATGAGAATATTCGATTCTTCAAACTTGTGATGCCACACAACTCCAAATTGCAGCTCCTATCCTTCTTGAGTGCCCACGAACTTATCAGAAATTTATTTGAATTTTCCTTGGACCCCAAACACAAAATCGCCCCTATTTCTTGAAGCGCCCAGCTTGCTAAAAATATCAGAAAATTTAATCTCTTTGCATCAACAAATCGCCCCTGTTATGGCAGTGCCCTCTTGCTTGATCTGATTAGAAAATTGTGTCTTTTTGCAACAAAAAATCGTCCCTAACAAGTAGATATTTGGGACTGCTATTATTCAGAAGATATCTCCACCAAAAATCGAATCCTTCCTTGAGAAAATTGAACTCCACAACTAAAAGAAATTACTTCACCAATCTGCAAACATGGAAGAAATCGATGTTCTCCTTGATCTTCAAAATTTGGCTATAAGCCACAAAATTTTGCCAATGAAGTTCCAATGTGAGAAGTCTGAAGTAACTCCTCCACAATTCCAACTAGGGTTGGTGTTGCACAACCAAAATTGACACTTAACCAGCTAGGTTTGGTCTTTCACAAACGAAGACTAGAAAATAATAAGCTAAGCATTCAGCTTCAGCAGTGTAGTAGAAAAAGTGTATTCAACTCAAAATTGTCCAAATGCATAGCCAAAGCCTCTTTTTATACTTTTTCAACCTCATCATCAAGAGACTTCTAGAAGATTTCAGATTTATTCCTTAAGTGACTTTATTTTTATTATTTTATTATTAAGTAACTTAAATCACTTTTTATTATTAAATTAATTAAATAATAAGTCATCCCTTTTAATATTTTATTTTTATTTGGAATAATTTAATAAATAATTAATTTAATAATACCTCTTGATTTAATTAAATCATCAATTAAGCTATCCTCATGAAATATCAATAATTTGGACAACTTAATTAAATAATTTAATTAAATCACCATACCTTCAATTCGGGGACATGACATTGTGATCCTGCTTGGAAATATGGCATAATGGGGTCAATATAAGGGAGTGTTATTTGTACCTAGTGCACAAAGAGGCTTATTGGAGGCATCAATCGCCTCATATACCATCTTGCAGGAATTCTTTGCCGTGATGCCAAGGAATGTCCAGTAGCCCCTGAAGAGGTGAAATGAGAGATGATGGCCCTTCTTGCAGCACTAGATGAAAATAAATTGGAGAGGGCAAAGACACAAGAAGCCATACAAAAAGCCATTGCTCCTAATTTGTTAAGAGAATCTGAGGTGGATATGCAAGGCATTGTGGGCTCTAGTTGCAGTCCATGTATATGTGTTCCATCTTTATCTACTTCGAGCAAATTCAATTTTTTTGTGCCTAGAAATGAATGAGGGTCACAATCTTCATTGGAAGCTATTAGGTGGAATAGGGAGGTGCACAAAGAAGTAGATAAGGCTTGTGCAAATTTTTGGTATTATAATAGCCTTCCCATAAAAGTGGCAAGGAGTCCATATGGGGATTGTTTGGTGATAGCATTGGCAGTTGCCAGGAAAGGGTACAAGGCCCCCACTCCAAAAGATTTAAGTGGCAAGTTGCTCAAAGATTCTATTATAGATGCAAAACAAATTGCGGAAGGTGAAAAGAAGCAATGGCAAAAGTTTGGATGCACAATTCTTTTAGATGGGTGGACAGATGGAAAGAACCACACTCTCATCATTTTTTTAGTGGCTTCAAATGGTGAGTTGGTTTTTCGAAAGTCAATTGATGCCTCTAACATAATAAAGAATGCAAAAAATTTGAGCATGATGTTGGAGGAGGTTGCTTTAGAGGTGGGCATAGAAAATGTTGTGCAAGTTGTTATTGACAATGCAGCAGCATATGTGGCGGCTAGAGCTTCAAGAGAGGTATCAAACACCTTTTTGGACCCCTTGCGCAACTCGTTGCCTTGACCTTGTTTTGGAGGACATAGGAAAAATTGATTGGGTGAGACCAATTGTAGAAGCAAGAGATATAACAATATATTTATACACACACACACACACACACACAATCACCCATGGGTTCTTCAATTGATGAGAGATCACACTAAGGGGAAAGAGCTTGTGCCATCAGGTGCTACAAGGTTTGCAACTAATTTTCTAATGTTGCAAAGTATTACTAGTTTATTGACTCCCTTGAAGTAGATGTTTGTGAGTCAACAATGGGTAGACTCAACATATTCAAAGAAGGCTAATGGAGAAAGGATTGCAAAAATAGTTTTTGATGGTGATTTTGTAACTAAAGCTACAAAGATTGTTAAGGTAACTTCAAACTTAATTTAATTTTCAAATTGGATCCTTTATTTATAAACTTTAAAAGTATTTTGTTTCATTCTAAGCTGTAATTTAAATTTGCTTCTTCTTTGTACTTTGTAGGTAACTGAGTCATTGGTGAGGGTTTTGCGCTTGGTGGATGCTGATAAAAATGCAATGGGATATATTTGGGGCCATGGATAGGGCCAAAGAGGCCATACAAAACTATTACAAGGGGGATACATATAGATTTGCCCCTATTTGGGAGATCATTGATCGGAGGTGGATTCATGCAACGGGGTACTATCTCAATCCCAAGTTCTTCTTTGATAGCTTCATGAATGCTAATGGGGAGGTTATGGAGGGTCTATCCACATGTATTGAAAAGATGAAATCTATAGATGTCGTGAGAGACATCATTTAAGAGTTGCAGAATTATAAGGCAGCTAGGGGGAGGTTGTTTTCTTCGCATTTAGCTATACTAGGAAGAGACACCCAAACACCAAGTAAGAAAAAGTGAAGCCTTACATCTTGTAAGTTAATTACAATTATTAATAGAATATTGTTTATTTACAAAAACTTCAATATATTATTTGCTGGTTCTTGGTGGGAAGATTGGGGTGGAAATACCCCAAATTTGCAAAGGCTACCCTCCGAATTTTGTCTCAACCTTGTAGTGCTTCTGGTTGTGAGCGCTGTTGGCGTTTAAATTCGCACCTCTAGAATGCGTATTTGAAACGGACAGCTATGCACAGATAAACTGCTCTTCAAATTAGGAGGAGAAGCTCCCTCTTGTTGATGGTGTTGAAAGAAAGTAAACTAAGAACTAAGTTGCCTA
>VDFB02061090.1:0-37838 GCA_007258455.2 Sequoia sempervirens
TCTACCCTTAACCCTTAAACTCTAGGACCCCCTACCCTTTATCTCTCTCCCACTCCCCCCCTCTCTCTCAGAAGTATCTCCCTCCTACCAAGGATTCAATTTGATGGTTGAATTTGCCTGTCAACAAATTTTTTAATTACGGTTATCTATTCAAGGGTGCCCTTAAAACATTATGATATATCTTAGTGTATGTAAAATTATATATAAATCAAACATATATATCATTATAATTCTATATAAATTTTGACAGTTTATCCAAAATATCTCCTTTTACAATCTTCTTAAAATTTTGATTGTATTCTACAGAAAAAATCTTTAAATACGGTCATATGGCCATCAAATTTAAGCCTTGTTGCCTACCCCCATTCCCTCCCCTCCATATCTTTCTCTTAATTTATCATTTAAAAAGAATATAAATAATATTTATATTAATATTAAAAACAAGGTGTTCGACCAAACATATTTAGAATGTTCGATTGAACCCATTTAAAATCATTTTTTTATTCCATGTGTGGTGGGTTCAGTCGAACATGGGTTCGGTCAAAGCCCTATTCGACTGAACATTTCTATTTTCTTCGACCGAACATTTGTTCGGCCAAACCCATGTATTTTCATCCTTGCTTCCTAAGGCACCAAAATTGCTGAGAATTTTGCACTTCGAAGCTCAATTTGAGAATGAAAATGGAGGAGATCTCAAAAACCCAACTAGTATTGGGTTCCCCTCAAAACGAGCTATCCAACGAATATAATTTTAGTATGTTTTGATTATATTATCTATCTATTTTTTAAGTTTTATTAAATATAGGTTTTCCACTTAAAACAAAACTCTCTGTTCTGCACAAGTGGAAAAATAGAAGATTATCAAAAAAAAAAAAATTAAAATATGAGTGCACTAGATATTGGAGTCCTTGATCCAACAAAATATATATATATATATTCGATACATACAGTAAAAGTTATGTGTTATATGGTCGTGTTATGTTTGAATTGTAATTGATTTGACTTTGAAACTTGATTAAAGAAAAAAAATTCAATAAAAAACTATCTAACCAAGTGGAAGCACTAGATATCGGAGTTAGAAATATAAATTTGAAAGAATTGGAATTTTATCTATCAAGTAAAAAAAGTTGTGTTATACGGTGTGCGTCACTTTTTAAAAATGCAGTTTTTTGAAAAAAACCAATTTTCGTGGGAGATGGAAAAAGAAGTGCAATCTGATTCCAAAAAAATTGAAAAAAATATTTTTAGAATCTACAGACAAAATATGACAAGACTCTAGTTTGTATCATCTTCAAATTTCTTACGGTTTAATCGCTATAGGTGCCCGAATGTGGAGATTGTGTGAAAAAAAAAAGATCAGTGTCCAATTTGGCCAAAAATTGTAAACCACTATTGTGGGATCACCCATTAATTGTTCATCAAAATTTCAAATAAATTACATTTTTAGAAACTAGACTCCATTCTACAAATTTGAAAAAAATCAATTACTTTCAAAAATTTGTAGGGGGAGCACGACCAAAATTCTGCTTTTTAGGAAGTGCCCACTTAGAAAATTAGTAAAAAATAAAATATTCGTTAAAAAATTATCAAAAAAATTGTGCATCAACTAGATACTATTAGCTAACTTCTGACCGTAGTGATTTTAAAAATACTACAAAAAATTTCACAGTGCTAGTGTCTTACAAGAGTTGCTATGTTATGTTTTTCTGACAAAAACAACACCAATTTGTGTACATCCCTCTTTTGAACCCCTTAATCTCAACCATTTTCAAAATAAATTAGTAGTTTAGAAAGTAGACTCAGAGCACTTCTATTCTTGTTTTTGTTCCATCTCAAAATTTTGAGTGTAACTATCCTCAATTTCATGTCCAAGGTCAGTATATCCTGATTTCAAAAAAAAAGTGGCCACTTAAGCCCCCTTTTTGGGAGCCATCTTGGTGCACTTACCAAATAAACAATTATAAATTTATTACATGCTAATATCATTGTTATATGAATTGTATTCTAATATTTGATTTAAGATGTTGAAGAGGCTAATATTGGAGGTTTCATGGGAACACCTCCTAGTGCTAGTGGAGTTAGACAAAGCTTCACACAAATGATTGAATAAAGAGTTTAAATAATAAATTGTACTTCATATATTTGTGTAGTTTATATTCATATCATTGATTACATTGCATTGCGCATCTTTCAAACTCAAAGCATTACTTCACATTCCATAACTAATAACTAGATGTGGATAGATGACAAAATTTCAACTACAATATAGTTGTTTAGAAAGTCAACATAAGCAGTGTTGCAATTACTTCACATACCATAAGTAATAACTAGGAGAAGCTACCAATTGCATTTGCTGGTCATGGCATTCCATGAGACCACTTTTTATTGAGGCATCTTTTCAAATAGTTCACAGCCTTGTCTATGCTATGGATGCTTGGAAGAAATATATGAAAGAATAATAGTAAGCAATAACATAGACAAGGCAATGAGTTGTTTGAAAAAATGCCTCAAAGAAATGTGGTCTCATGGTGATGTCCATCACCATGAGACCCAATTTCTTTAAAGAATATTTTCAAAAAGATCACTGCCTTTTCTATGCTACCACATTTTCCATACATGTCTACCAAAGCATTTTATCAAATAGTTCACTTCCTTGTTGATATGGCTAAAAGCCTAAAAAAAGGTGCTTTCCAACAAACTATTGGTTCTTGGAAAAAAATTCTATCAAAGAATAATAGTAGGAAATAACATAGACAAGGTAGTGAGTAGTTTGAAAAAATTCCTTGAAGAAATGTGGTCTCATGGTGATGGAATGCCATTCTATCACCATGAGACCACATTTCTTAGAGGGATTTTTTAAAACAGTTCACTGCCTTTTCTATGTTGCCACATTTTCCATACATGTCTACTAAAGAATTTTATCAAACTACTTGAACTTACTTGCTACTATGGCTAAAAGCCTAAGAAAGGTTCTTTCCAAAAAACTATGGATGCTTGGAAAAAATATATCAAAGCATAATAGTAAGCAATAACATAGACAAGGCAGTGAGAAATTTAAAAAAATGCTTTGAAGAAATGTGGTCTCATGGTGATGGAATGCCATTCCATCACCATGAGACCACATTTCCTTGAGGAATTTTTCAAACAACTCACCACATTTTCTATGCTACCATGATTTCCATACATGTCTACCAAAGCATTTAATCAATCTACTCACTTCCTTGTTGCTATGGCTAAAATCCTAAATTATATGATTTCCAACAAACTATGGATGCTTGGAAAAAATCTATCAAAGAATAATAGTAAGCAATAGCATAGAAAAGTAAGTGAGTAGTTTGAAAAAATTCCTCGAAGAAATGTGGTCTCATGGTGATGGAATGTCATTCCATCACCATGAGACCACATTTCTTTGAGGTATTTTTTCAAATAGCTCACCACCTTTTCTATGCTATGACATTTTCCATACATGTCTACTAAAGCATTTTATCAAACTACTTGAACTTCCTTGCGGCTATGGCTAAAGCCTAAAAAATGTGCTTTCCAACAAATTATGGATGATTGGAAAAAAATTATCAAATCGCAATATTAGCAATAACATAGACAAGGCAGTGAGTAGTTTGAAAAAATGCCTCAAAGAAATGTGGTCTCATGGTGATGGAATTCCATTCCATCACCATGAGACCACATTTCTTTGAGGCATTTTTTCAAACAACTCACCACCTTTTCTATTCTACCTGTGTGAACCCCAATCCTAATACCTGGAAAACAATGAGAACAAACACATTATATTAGAAATTGCAAGCAAGAACAAGGATTCCCCATGAGATCCATTTACCAAGTTCATATTAGGAAAAAAGCAATGAAGAACACCATGGAAGAAACAATAAAGCAAGCTAAATCCTAATTAATAAGCAAACTCATGATCCCATGGGGGAATTGGTGCCAATTTGATGTGAAAATTGGCCCTTTCCCAATTCCTATGATGCAAGATTAATGTGATGAAGAGATTTGATCCACTTTGTTGATGTTGAAGAGTGCTCCAAGCTAAAAACCTGCATAACCTAGCTAAGATTCAAGAATGATGGATGGAATTTGATAGATATTTGAGCATGGTAACTTTGCATAATTTGTGGATGATCAAATGAGGAGAGGAGCTCTTCATTTATAGAAGAGATTTAAGGATGAATGTCCAAAATTGAGCAATGTGGGACTAACATTCATCCAATGGAAAGATGCCACTTGTCAACCTATGAGTGGATGGAGGATGTGCAAGTTTCGAGGATTGTGCCAATATTGCCTATTTTTGAATTTTGAATTTTTTGAAATGACATGCAAGAGGGAAGGAAAAATGCATTGAATGCCACTTGGCTCAAGGCAAAGGACATGTAGGAGAGAGTAAATGCCTTGTTGGATGTACATGTCAACTTGGATTTTTGAATTCAAACTTGGAGAATATTCCCAAAAGATGCCTTGTTGAGGAAAATAGAGATTTAATAAATCAATTAAATCTATTTTCATGTGCAAGTGGTAAAAGCTAGAGGATGGGACATGATATGGAATTAAATTAATCAAAGGTTAATTAATTTAATGAAGGGATCGATGATGTGACAAATTTGACTTAGATTTGTGGATTTATTTAAATCAAATATGAGAGGAATGTGATAAGAGATTAATTAAATAAAGATTTTGATTTATTTAATTAAAAGAGATGATGTTAGATTAAACTAAATAAGGTTTTAATTTATTTAATTTAATAGATAGACTTTAGATATTTAATTAAATAAAATTAATTATTTAATTAAACAGGGATAATTAGATCAGATTGATTAATTTAATTATCAGAAGAGGTGACTTAATTAGATAACTAGTTTATTTAATTAAGAGAGGAATATTGATGAATTTAATCAGATAGGGGTATTTGATTAAATGGTTAGACCAAAGGATGATTCAAGATGAAATGATGTCAGTAGTCAGGATTAGATGTACAATGTCAATCGGTATATTTTACGTGTCTACATTTTGCCCCTCTTTGAAGCAATGCACTTGTTGCATTGGTTCAAAGAATAAACGATCTCAATTAAAGCCAAAAAAATTTTCTTTTAAAAAACTTGCCCCACTGCTACCTGGCGAGAGAAAACATGCCAATATATTTCCCCCTCGAGAGATTGGATGAAAATTTTAATTTTTTGGTGATCTTGCGAAAAAAGAGGACAAGGTGCCCGACAGGTCCAAAAAGGCTCCAGGAGGCCAAAAACGTGTCCAAATGCAATAAAACAATGTAAAACAAGCCTCAACTAGACAAAAATAGCTTCAAGGGTCCAAAACCCTAGTAGGATAGCCAATTAGGGTGAAAAAACCCTAATTTTCAAGCTTAAAAGGGGTCTGAGGGGTCACTTTCAATTCATTTTCACACACATCCATTAGCAACCTTGAGATTTGAGCTCTAACCTCCTGACGATATGGCACAACAACAGCTTCTGATGCATATCTCTAATCGAGTCCAGACATACCAGTGGCCACCCAGCATTGAGGCACCGATAAGTGATCCTTTCTTGAGCTTCATTTTTTATTTTTAGCCTTCATTTAATGCATTTAAAGTTAGTCATTCTATAGCAGCGCTATATAGCACTGCTCAAAAATCAAACTGCACCACTCGGTGTCAAATTGTGCCATGGTGGTGGAGTTTGGAGTTTAAAAATAAACTCCAAACTCTGATGCTGAGCTCATGGCCGGCAGGGTGATTTACAAACTGCAATGCGACGGTCCTGTTTCTTTTCAAAGTACGTCGCTGGGAAGGAAAGTGCACCACGGCAATGCGCTTTCAGCCTTTTGTACTCTAGCGTCAAAGTTTGATTAAAAATAAAACTGCGACGCCTTCACGGATTGCAACGCTAGAGTGGTTTCTTGGACGCTTGGCGAAGAATTTTTCAAAATTTTTAACATGATGACCCTTCCTAATGCAGGATGCGGCGAGGGAGCTCTACTCCCGAGAGCATAGGTCGCAGGATCTGTTTGGTTATTTGTGGGACCTGAGTGACAAAGATCAGGATCAACTTTGTGACATGGGGCTATGGTACATTGCCTACGCAGCGCCCTTTCACACTTACCTGGGGATGCTATCAGCGCTTGCTGAGAGATGGCACAATGAGACCTCTTCATTTCACCTTCCCATCATCGAGGCCACCATCACCTTGGAGCACATTTGGCACATTTTGAGATTGTCGATTCATGGTCAACGGGTCATTTTTGATATGAATGAGGGGTGGGATGCCTGCCACAGAGTCCTCGCCACAAAGGACATCGTTATTTGTGAGGGGAAGATCAAGCTTGAGCGACACAAGACCCTGGCACCTTCCTTTCGCTTGGTTGTTGCGGCCGTTATTTTGGGTCTCGTTGTGCTAGATAGATGAGGCCAATACTTCATTCCTGGTTGGGGACACTGTTGGGAGCGTATGGTTTGTGACAGGCTAGTTCATTTTGCTTGGGGGCCAGTTCTTCTAGCCTCTCTTTACAGGGATCTCCACGAGTACGTCTACCTCGACAACAGAGCACTCAGAGCAGGTGTGACACTTCTCCATGTATGGGCATGGGAGCACATTGTTGTTCTTTTTCCATAGATTGTTACAGTTCCGATGATGCTAGATGATCCCCTCATATGGCGCTACAGAGGTGGTGTTTTCTTCACACACACAGGTGAGCATGAGATCCCCTATTGGAGGAGGGTCTTAGACGAGATGCAGGTATTCACATGGCGACCATACCTTGGTTGGCCCAGATGGGCCGATGATGCAGATTAGCTTTTCTTTGCCTACCAGGACCGCTACATGTAGGGGCAAGAGCATACGATGATCGAGAGATATCTGCTCGGGCGCGTGCAATGTCAGTTCAGTGAGCCCCAGGATCGTCTCGATGATGATTATGTGGCCGTATTTTCCCACACCATGACACAAGTTTCATGGGGGCAGTATATTCCTACCTCAGAATCCGTCGATAGTTTCAAATAGTTGGTGGCTCGGCCGTGGGCTTATGATCAGCGGCCTGTAGATCCAGGCATGACACAAGCATACAGGGATTGGTTCCGGCCTCCCCTACGTTTGACTATTTTAGGAGTAGTCTCTGATCAGCGAGGGTGAGAGGCAGAGGGGGAGGACAGGATGGAGGGCTGGCACACGACAGGATCAGCCAGTCGTGCCCCCAGTTTAGCTAGATGTATAGATGCAGGATCAGGAGCAGGTGCTGTCAGGTGTACCACCACAGGCTGAGGATCAACCTCAGGTACAACCTCCATGAGCACAGCCAGCAAGGCAGGTGGATCCTTGAGATACTTTGATTGCACAGCTACAGGCCCAGGTGTAGACCTTGATAGGGGGGAGAGATCAGGCTCGAGCCGAGAGAGAGCAGATCAGGGCCGAGAGGGATCAGGTCATACAGTAGAGACAGGCTACAGAGTTACAAGCAGCTACATAGCTAGGCCAAAGACAACAGTTGGAGAGCATGGCAGCCTCCTCCTCTCAGAGTACAGTGTCCATCTGGTCCTATAGGGATGTTGTCTGAGAGGCCAAGTACTATTGGATGCATTATCATGAGGCTGTACCTAGAGCAACATGGGTCCCAAAGTACTCGCAGTGGACCAACCACAGACCAGCAGAGGGTCACAGTGATAGGGGCGAGTGCAGCATACAGGGGGGTAGACCTTGATCGAGATGATACCTTTTGTGCCTTATGGGCTCCTTTTTGATAGCCCGATGGGCCTTTTGTATTGATTGACACACATGTACAGTGATTCGATTATTTTGTACTATGACAGTTACATTATTGATGATATATATATGAACCGATAATGATTTTGATATGATGTGTACCATTTATTTATGCATGTATGGATGATGATTCTACTTCTATATGTTGTGCAATGATGTTATGGTGTTATATGATGCTTTTATGAATGCATTTATTTCCGATGATATATGCATTATGCAATGATTATGACTAATAGATCTATATTATGTTGATGCAAATGATGATGTGATATGTGATATGGAATGTCATATGCAAAATGATATGGTGTATACTATGGTTATAAAATGAAATGATTATGGATGGATATACGCTTTGTATGTAATAAATTTTTATGTTTCTATTTATGTTGATGATGATGTGGAATGATTTATGCAAAAATGATTGTGATACTATTTATGAGATGACATGGATGATTAGTGGATGATATAATGCAATGTGAATGCAATGGTCGTGTTTTATATGATATAATGCAAATGGGATGGTTTTCTAAGATGCTTAGAATAACAAATATTATTATCCTAAACATATTAAATGATAATGTAATGTATGCATTTAATGTGATGCCCTATATGCAATGATATGATGATGTTATTATGCGATGATTGATGTGATGAATGTAATGTAATGCAAAGAATGGATGCAATGTAATAAAATGGATGTGCTTATCTATGAAGAATGCTTATAGTACTATGTTTATATGATGATGGAAATTCAATGCATGTGTTTCCTATATGATATGTTGATGCAATATGCAAATGATTTGTGGATGTAGGATTGATGACGATGATGATGATGATGGTAATCAACTGTCATAGTACCTTTGTTAGTGTGATGAGCAAGAAGAGAAGAAGTCATTTCAACAAGACATAAGATGATGAATATGCAAAATGATGATGATTACTTGCCGAGGAATTGGGATTTTCAAAGGGCCAATTTTCTTATGTTTGATAACACACGTGGTATGATGCACCAAGGTTTAGAAAACCAGGATGGCATTGTACCTAGTGTGATGGACTTTGACTTGACAAGTAGATAGGAGTATCCTTGTTCACACCTGACATACGAAAACCTTGCTAGGATGCACTTTAGAAGTTTCAAACACCTCGGACCAAAACATGGAAAGGTATAACCTATCAATGCAATAGTCAACAAGCTGCCCAAAACCTCCTCCATGCATACCTAACAAAGCAAGTATTCACCAAGGTTATATTACAAGAATGTCCAACAAGCACATCAGACAAAAGATAATGATCATTGCCCCATTCCTATTTCTCTAAATCCTCTATTTAGATATCATTGAGAAGTCCTTGGAATGAGCTCAATAAGATAAATCAAAAGAAGAGATCAAGTACGCAAACAAGCCAATGTTCTTCATACCTCTAGCCAAAGGGATTTGTTTTGATAGGATAAGAATCCAAGGTGATATCCAAAATGATGCCCATTGTCAGAATGATATATCCTATGACATGCATTGTATAGGATGATGATGGTTTGATAAGTTGATTGATAAGTTGTTTGATATAAGATTGACTAACATGTTTGAGAATGATCAAGAGTTTGATTTTGTTTTAAAGGTTTGTTGTTTCGATTTTGATTTTGTGTTTGAAGTTTTCTTTTACTGATTGTTGTGGTTGTTTTTGTTTATTTTGCCAAAGTATGAAGGTGACGATCAGTTTATTGTGGATGATTGATTATTTCGAGTGAAAGTGAGATGAGATGGATGGATTTCTTTTTTTTCAAATTTTTGGATGTTTTTGATGTTTTTGAAATGTTTTGAGGCTGTTTTTGGTATTTTCTGATATTTTGCAAATGTTTTGATTTTATGAAATTTTATGAATGTTTTTGGATTTTGATGTGATTTTGGATGTTTTTGAATTTTCTTAGTTTTTTGAATGTTTTTGGATTTTCGTGTCTTGGGGGCTGATCAAAGATTAGCCTTGCCTACATTTAAGCTTAGAGCCAATGTAGGTTAGATTCCAATTTTTTGATATTTTTCTAATTTTTTGAGTGTTTTTGGATTTTCTATTTTTTTGCGCATGATTTTGACGATTTCAATATGGATATGTGTGATGATATTAGTGCTCTATTTAGGATTTTGTTGAAAACCAAGCTAGGGTTGATTGATCTGATTGATGAATTGATTATGATAACATTGTCGAGGATGCACAACAATGCAAGGATAATGTTACACAACACAAGGATTAGGATGGATATGTCAAGATGATGAGGGATTGATGATGATAACATTGTTGAGGATACACAACAATGCAAGGATAGTGTTAAGCAACACAAGGATACCCTGAGATGATGATTTTTGAT
This sequence comes from Sequoia sempervirens, assembly GCA_007258455.2. Lineage (NCBI taxonomy): Eukaryota > Viridiplantae > Streptophyta > Pinopsida > Cupressales > Cupressaceae > Sequoia > Sequoia sempervirens. Next base: position 10,120 of record VDFB02061090.1, read on the forward strand.
TGGATTTGATTGATTAGGATTGATGGTGCTTGGTTTGGAACAAAAGTTGTTGTGGATGATTTGATGTGACGTTTGAAGTGAAAATTAGATGCAACTGATAGTGATTGTTTGGATTGACATTCGATGAAAGATGAAGACTGATAAGGAATATCTTCTTGTCAAAATATGCCATGGGCTAGTGATTTGGATTCTTTCTCACAAATGTTTTGACCAATTTAATTTTACGTTTATCAATGTTCGGGTCACCTCATAAGTTGGAGGATATAAATCAATATTTATTCCCGAAGCAAGATGTAAATATCTGCCCCCAATGTCTAGTAATGTATGGAATACCATGGGTGGATGCTTGGATAGGTGTATGGATGGAGGGATATGGATTATCTTGTGATAAGATAAGGTGTTTAGATAAAGAATGCTCATTTGGATAATGTTTCATGGCTTGGAAAATTTTGGATAGGATAGGATCAATGAAAATGACTCATGTCGAGATGTTTACCATAAGCAAGTGTAAAGTGTGCACCAAAGTTTCATCAAGATCAAGATAATTTGGAAGATGGATGTCGATGGATGAAAATGAATTGGATAAATGGTTCATGGATGAATGGATTTATTATGGTTGAGATGGATGAAATGTTGGCTTTATTACGGATGGGATGAGATGCTTTCTCCTAGACTAGTGCACGTAGATGCTTGATTCTACACATGACGCCTATTTTCCAGGTTTTCATCATGGTACCTGTCCAAAGCGCCACTGAAGTGGTTTTCACTAGAGGATGATTTTTTTCCTTACTGTTTTCAATCCTTTTTCTAATTTTTTTGGATTTTCATATTTTTTTATTTTTTTTATTTTTCTGAAAGATTTTAAGCTCATGTTGAATCACAAGGTGTTGTTTATGTAGATGCCCCTATCATAATGTGCCATTGATATCCTCCTTGAAGAAGCTGCTTTGCTAAGATATGTGCACTTGAATGCAACTTTTGGGATTCTTGATCTACTTCATTGATATCGGGGTTAACTCTGTCTCTGTGCATACATTGCGATAAAGTTCCTTCTGAACCCTTATGATAAAGGGTCGTTGCCAATACATGGTCAATTTGAGAATTGGATATCATGCGTGGAGGCGTGGATGAAGTGTGTTTAGGGATAAAAGATGGATTGGTTGACAACTTGGAATCTTTCCAAACTTGGGAAGATCAACAATGATGGGTGGATACGAAAGTGTGTGTGGAATTAGGACCAACTGTTTGATACACTTTGTACGTTGCTTGAAAATCTTGCTTTTTCTTTTGTGGACATCTTTGATGGATACTTTTCCCTTTTTTATTTTTCCCCATAGTTTCTTTGACTGATGGAGTTTGATAGGGATGATCTTTCTTTGTATTCTTTGGTATCCATTTGTATTTGATTTGTCCATTATGCTTTCCAACTCCTTTTTCTTTGATAACATTCTTCGTACTTTGATTCAATTCTTTCTTTTGACGTTGGTTGCAATTCATGGATGGGGTGATGGGTAGATGAAGATTCGTGATGCGACTAGTTGTAGTATTGACATTAGTTTCATCATAAGGACTCTTCATGCTCCCTATGTTGACGTTTTCTTGAGATATAGTTGCCCCTAGTATGGTGTTAGTAATACCTTCATGGTTTGATTCCACCTATTCTGAGAGCTCTTGTTTAGAATGAATTCTCTGATAAATGACCATTTCAGATGATGTTATTAGAATTTGATGCTTTGCTAACTTTGAAATATCTTGTTCTGTTTGACCTACTTCCTTGAGTGGATAATGTTGGATATCTTCATACATGATGTCTTCAGTTTGGATTTTGGATATATTTGATCTTGATGTTGACAACTCTGTTTGACTATAGGAATCAATAACCTACTCTTTTTTTGTAATAATATCAGGAGTAAAGGAATCCTATTCTAAATGAAGATCATCTACGTGTCCATCCATAGAAAGCCTCTCATGGGTAGATGGAGGAGAATGTGCTATATGGATGTGATCATTATTTGTGACATCTTGTATAGATAGGAGAGTGTCCATTACATCATTGTAGTATCTTGGAGATACAAATTCTTGATCTTGATTAATTTTGGACTTGCATTTGTCATGCTTTGGATCAAGTTCTTGACATTGGTCAGTTTCAAAGGATCCTTGGATATCTTTATTAGGAATGGGAAGTGGCTTAATATCCTCTGGATCATTAAGTGGGCTTGGATCAAGTGTCAAGTTGAGGATTCCTTCAGTATCTGTAATCATGAGGTCAAAGGGGGTCAACATGTCTTGGAAAGGACCATTGCTCGACCTTGGTGAAATATTTTGATCATGCTTTGGAATAAATTTTTGAGATATGTCCTCTAACTTATTAGGTGATGTAGAGACATTTTCTACATGATCATTGGTCAATGGATTGTTGATTACAGGATCAAATAATGTTAACACTCCTTAAAGTGGATCATTGTTAGATATTGTTGAAGGATTCTTATCATGATCAAAAAGTGACTCTTGATGTATGTTAATTTGATCTTCGGATGAGGTAGAAACATCTTCCATGTGTTCGTTGATGGATAGGTCTTCATCATGTGATTGTTGACTTGGATTGATACATGGATTTGTTAACATTTTGTTGGGATTTTGAACAACATTTGCTTGTTGGGCTTGGTATTGGGCTTTAGCTTTCGCTTGCACTTGAGCCTAGGTTTGTGATTGTTGGACTTGTAGCGTGGCTTGGGGAACTTGAGCAGCTTGTGCAACTTGTTGAGTAGGTAGTTGTGCAACTTTTTAGTTTTGGTTTTGTTGGTGTGCCTTCTAATAAGAAGCATGTTGAGCAGCTTGAAATGTAATGCTATATTGGCTTATTGCACTTGGTTTTGGTGGTAGTGGTGGTGGAGGTGGTTTTGGAATAGTGCTTGTTGTGGTGATAAGAGGTACTATTGTATTGATGATTGGGATTTGATTGGTGGATGGTGTGATCGATATGGTTAGTCCTTGAGAGACCATGTTTTGAGGGATGATAGGTGATGTGTTGGTTGCTTGTCCTATGGGGATGGTTTCCATCTATTGTTGCGATATCGATGGTAAGGGGGGATGATTTGGTATGATGCCTTGATTGATGGTTGGGGGGATGTTTTGGATGAGCGGTGGTAGCCCCAAACCAAGAGGTGATACAGATGTTAATGGAAAGGGTGGGAGTGGTGGGAGAGTGTGTGGCATGCTCCCTTGGGGAAATGATGATTTTTGATAAAAAAAATGCCCCTAGTCCAAATATGTCACCTTCTCCTTGTGAGGTCATGGGGAGAGAGGTTTGTGGTGTTGCATTAAATGATGATGATGATGGGTCATTATGAAAGGTGAGGGGGACATATGGGTGTGATGGATTTTGAACAACATTCGTGTGATTTGCAAACATATCTATCCAAAAGTTCACCAAGTGTGGATTTGAAATGTTCATGTTTGGTATAGTTGTACTCGATATATTCTCATTTGACATGTATGGATTTAGTGGGATAATGTTGTTTTGTTGAAGACTCATGCATTGACTATTTGGTTGATATATTTGTAAGTTTGAACTTGGATTTAAATCTACCATCAGAAAAGGTGTTCCAAGATTTAGATTGGGTAGACTCACATTTGTTGTGCCATTGGGGTTTGTAGGAGATAATGATCCCATGTATGGATTGTATAAATGTGAGTTTTGAAAATCAATTGGCATTGTAAGGATTTGATAGTTTGGTTGATTTGGATTACTCATGATGTATGGATCAAGTTTATATTCCATATTCCTCTTTTGTTTTGACCTAAAAGTGACCCCTAAGATGTTTAGGACCAATGATGAGATGAAGGATGAAAGGGGTGAATGATATGGGTGTTATTTTTCTTAGGACATGTAAGAGAGAGTAAATGTCTTGTTGGATGTACATGTCAACTTGGATTTTTGAATTCAAACTTGGAGAATATTCCCAAAAGATTCCTTGTTGAGGAAAATAGAGATTTAATCAATCAATTAAATCTATTTTCATGTGCAAGTGGTAAAAGCTAGAGGATGGGAAATGATATGAGATTAAATTAATCAAAGGTTAATTAATTTAATGAAGGGATCAGATGATGTGACAAATTTGACTTAGATTTGTGGATTTAATTAAATCAAATATGAGAGGAATGTGATAAGAGATTAATTAAATAAAGATTTTGATTTATTTAATTAAAAGAGATGATGTTAGATTAAACTAAATAAGGTTTTAATTTATTTAATTTATTAGATAGACTTTAGAGGTTTAATTAAATATAAATAATTATTTAATTAAATAGGGATAATTTGATCAGATTGATTAATTTAATTATCAAGAAGAGGTGAATTAATTAGATAACGGTTTATTTAATTAAGAGAGGAATATTGATGAATTTAATCAGATAGGGGTATTTGATTAAATGGTTAGACCAAAGGATGATTCAAGATGAAATGATGTTAGTAGTCAAGATCGGATGTACAATGTGAATCGATATATTTTACGTGTCTACACTACCACATTTTGCATACATGTATACAAAAGCATTTTATCAAACTACTGACTTCCTTGCTACTATGGCTTAAAGCCTAAAAGAGGTGTTTTCCAACAAACTATGGATGCTTGGAAAAAATCTATCAAAGAATTATAGTAAGCAATATCATAGTCAAGGTAGTGAGTAGTTTGAAAAAATTCCTTGAAGAAATATGGTCTCATGGTGATGGAATTCCATGACACATTTTTTTGTAATGGCATTCCATCACCATGATACCCCATTTCTTTGAGGAATTTTTTCAAAAAGTTCACTGCCTTCACTATGCTACCACAGTTATGATACATGTCTACCAAAGCATTTTATCAAATGGTTCACCGCTTTGCTGCTATGGATAAAAGCCTAAAAATAGGTACTTTCGAACAAGCTATGGATAGGGAAAATAGTAAGCATGATAGTCATAAATATATAGTTTAATAAGTACTCAAAATTTTGTTCATTATCTCATACATTATAAGCCATGAGGTGCATCACTATTGTAGTTTTTGTGATTAAATAATTTGTTGTTTTATTTTTAGATGTTGAAAGCGGATACACCTCCAAATGTTCATAGGGAAATGGAGCTTGGTGTTTTTTTTTCTATGGACTCATCAATGCCTCTAACAAAGGTATGAGGCAGATTACTAAATTTCAATGTACATTCATTGTTATAGTTGTTAGTTAGTAAAAAATCAAACCATGATTGATTCGTAGTTTAATTCCTCTTTGGATGGTTTCTACAGGGCTTCAACATGCCTCAACATGGGCACGAGAATATTTCCCTTGAGGAGAGTGATTTTCTAGTGGTGGTAAGTGATAATTTTGTTAAATACATCATTTTTTATAATGTAATTTCTATATATTAATGTCTTTACTTGTTATTGTAATAGATACAACTTCACCAGGAACTAAACCCTAGGAGGAGGACTGGGAGCACTCCTCGACCTTAGAATAAATGAGTGATATATTTATCACCATCCAATCAACAAGCTAAGTTGTGGATGACCATTGCAGATGCACATTGGATATTACTCAAGATTTGAGCCAACAGTTGCTAATATTTTAAGTTTTATTGAAGCCGACTTGTAGCGACTAAATCCTTTGTTGTAGATATATATAAGTGATCAGTTATATAATTTTGTATGTGTGAAAGATGTGTTGAAGGGTGTTTGTGATTATCAGAAGGTTGATTAAGTGATTATGCACAGTTTTACTTCTGTATCAAGGTTTATGTAGTGCGAGTTTGTGCAAAGCAGGGCAAAATTGTTGAATCAGTCAAAAGGACAAAAGATTGACTATTGAGATAAACTGGAACTATAATCAAGCATTTGTATATGCTATTCCTTTAGTTCATTCTCTTGGATCTAATCCAAATCATTAGAAGGAAATGAGCCTTTCTATTTTGAGCAGTGAGCTCTAGGTTGTGTGCCTGAAAGCAAGTGCATTCCAATTTTGTAATCTTTCTTTTGGGTATACTTAGATTATATTGTGGATTGGCCATCAATCGTGGTTTTTCCCATAATAGGGTTTCCACATGAAAATCCTAGTGTTATGGTGTTGTGATTGTTTGCTTTCTGTTCATGCATATTTCTCTTGTTGAAAGCTTAAGTGAGTTAAAGAACAAAATAATAAATTTAATTTTTGCACAACACTGATTCACCCCCCCTCTCAATGTTGCTTGTTTCCAACAATTTGTATGTTGACTATTTTTTTTGCTGTCCATGGAAAAAATCCCTTCTCTTGTGTACTCACATTCTGGGAGGAGACAATCTTGCATTTTTTTCATCAATTTGTTGCTATTTCATCGCCAGGATGCCACCATGTCAATGAGAAGGTCAAATAGGTAAGGATTGTTTGTTTTTTGTTGTGAATTTGTTAGTTTTAGGTTGTTTTTGATATTCATTTGTTGAATTTGTAGTAAATGATAATGATCCTAGAAACCCTCTTCAAAACCCTCTTGAAAAATCCTCAACAACTAGAGCAACAACAACATGAACAAAATCCTCAAGTTCAACAACCACAACAACAATCTCCTCCACTAATCCCTCAAATCCTCCTGGCACCCCACAAAATTTAATGGGGGTAATTGAAAACAATAAAAAAAATTTTGAGGAGTTAATCAAGAGGTTGAACAATCTAGCAAGTTCAACCATGGAGAGAAGAACACTTGCAAATTCACCTAAAAAGAATTGTTAAAACATGTAGATGCAATTAATAAAAAAATAAGTTGTTGGCAAGATAGGAGGTAGGCGACTAAGAATTGCTACCAGGATAAATTATCATATAAAGATGTAAAAAATACAAAAATTACAAAATTAGATTTATGCTCATTATTCATTGACCCACACACAAATCAAAATCTTGACCTCAATATGAAGAGGTTTCCTATCCATTGGTGCCACCACCAAGGGATCAAGAACTTTTTTTGGGATACATGGTACATGGTTTTTTATTACCCACCATGCAACAATTGTGAAGTCGCATAATATTTCTTGAGGAAACTATAATGTAAGTTCATCTTGAAAAGAATCTTGAATTATTTTTATATGAGGGACTTCAAGGGGAGAGCTAGGGGGTTGGCTCAAGATAGACCCGATGCATGGCAGGATCCTAGACGGCAAGCGAGACAAACTCTCGCCAGGCCAGATCATGAGCACATTGTTATCCCTTCCATCACGAAGGAGAGTGCCGAGGTAGACACTTTGTAGGCTATCAACTCTTTGACTTAGAGTTTCATCCAACATGCCAATCCTATACTATTGTGACATCCAATGGATTCTTCAAGTGGTATGTGTTGTGTAGTTTCACAACATGCCCCAAGACTATAAGACTTGGGGATCAAAGTGAACAATAATAACTCTTATGGTAGGAGCTAGCAAGATGAAAAGATCACCGGAAGTGAAAGAAAAAGAGAAATATTTAATCAAAGAGTACTTTGTAATGTAAGTGTTTTGGGAACTAGATACCAGGAACTAGAAGCGTTCAAAAAGGAAAAAGGTAGTGCAAATATGAGCAGAGTGTTCCGGTCCGATATTTGGAGTCTGGTAAAATGGAAGTTCTGGTAAAACTGAAGTCTGGGGAAAGTTCATGGGTAAATCTGAATACTAGGTACCGGGTATCGGGTGGTGATGTAAAGTGAAATTTTAAAATCTTCAGGTTATCTAATGATTCTAATTTTTGGGTAACCCAGTATATGTAGAAGATAATCATGCAAGGATTTATGATATGTTAGAAAGCATGTTATTTATGAGATTTATGTACTAACATTTGAATACTGGTTTTATTTACATGAGATGTTTATAAAATTTTTCTATAAAAGGGATTTAATGAGTGGAAGTTTTGATTGCAGGAGAGGCAAATTGTGATGCAAAGTTTGGGTATGGACAGTCAGGAAAAATTGAATCATGGATAGAATTATATCCAAGTCGGGTTGCATATTTTGGGAGGTTATAAGGCAGAGGGCTTTGTGTCCATTGGAATGATGGAGATTCCAGTATTGTAAATGTGGTGGAGACAAATGCCAATCTTCTGGAGAGCCCATTCCTAAAAATAGTAGACCTGGAGTAGTACAGAGTGTGGGAATAGATTGATAAAGTAATAATTATAAATATATGGGAAGTTCCTACACACTATCCTAATTTGAAGTATCATCCTGGTGATGATTAAAGATTAAAGCCCAAAGAGATTCAATGTGCAATTAGAGTTGACCTTCATTGAGTTCAATTGTAATTCTCTTACCAGTCACTACATCCCATGTGCCTTGATGTGATTTTTTCCTTGGATTTCCTCTCATGTATTTGTCTTATCCTATCTATGCCTTGTGTTCTATGAAAGGCTAGAGGATCTTTCTTTTTAAGTTAAGTTCAAAATTTGTGGATGTTCGAAGAGTCAAAAATTCTTTAAGTTTTGTTCTTTTTTCCTATTTTTTGAATCATCCTAGCTTAAAAACTTGTATGCATGTAGAGATTGATCAATATCAAATCCAATTAGATAGCTACCTATCTCATGAATCTTTTATAGTTGGTTTTGTTAGTTCAACTGAACAAGACTATGTGTTGTGTCATTTAAGGGTGCATATAGAGCCTACACAGTGTCCAAACAAAAACCCCTCTTGAAAAGCTCGCACCATTTTATATGTAGCTTTGAAGCAATCTAGTGAAGTATAAAGTGGTTTGCTTTGTTTTAGTTAATTCTTTGAGGCATGCGTGGAGAATAACTAGGAGAAATTTTAATTTTTCATTATTTTTTATGCTTTGTTTTAGAATAGATGTTTAAATTCTCAAAAATGTTAAAAAAAAAAGGATGAATGGCTGGAAATTTATTGAAAATATTTTGTTTTCTATGAGATTCTTGAATGCTTAATGCTAAATCTACTTAAGTGATAGCAAATAAATTGTTGATGTTCATGAAATATTATTTCAAATCTTTCAATCTCATGATATTTTTTCTTACGATCCAATCAAAAACTAGGTGTCTGATATATATGATTTTAAACAACCATATTCCCTTTGAGATTAAAAACAATATCACATTATACCCAAGAGTGAACCTAGTACAATCAAGACCTTATTACCAGAGACTTGGGATTGAACTGAGTCAATCTTTTCTAGTTAAAGCGGATTCCCCCTTTAGATTGTCTTTATTCCATATCTTTCAAGAAGGATAGGCTCTTTGCGGTTTATCTGTGAAGAATTTATTCGCCTTGTTGTTGTGAGTAAAATCATCGTAAATAGTAGGCTTCCACCCCATTCATGTTGGGCTTGCAGAGCAACTTTTTCAAATGACCCCATCGAGACTCAGGAGGCTGCTATGCATGACACGTCTATAGCTGTGGAGATGACGAGGGCAAACGACATTTTGAATGAGGATTATGGAATTGATACTAAGGTAAATGTTAACATGTTCATTGAATTTAATTTATTAAATTTCAATTTTAAAATGCAAGATTAACTAATTTAGTTTTATGATTAATAAAATTTCAGCGTCACAGTGTTGATATTGGATATACCGGTCGTACACCTGCTTATTAATCCACTACATCTACTACTAAGGTATGAAACTATTAAAAAATTATAAATTTATTACATGTTAATATCATTGTTATATGAATGGTATTCTAATATTTGATTTTGGATGTTGAATAGGCTAATATTGGATATTTCATGGGAAAACCTCCCAGTGCTAGTGAAGTTATAAAAATGTTCATGTAGGTAATAGAATAAACAGTTTAACTAATGAATTGTACTTAATATATTTGTGTAGCTTATATTCATATCGTTGATTACATTACATTGCACATCTTTCAAACTCAAATCATTACTTCACACTACATAACTAATAACTAGATGTTGATAGATGACAAAATTTCAAAGTTACAATATAGTTATTTAGAAAGTCAACATAAATAGTGATGCAATTACTTCACATAGCATAAGTAATAAGTAGGAGCAGCTGCCAATTGCATTTTCCTGTCATGGCATTCCAAAGGACCACTTTTCATTGAGGCATCTTTTCAAATAGTTCACTACCTTTTCTATGCTATGGATGCTTGGAAGAAATATATGAAAGAATAATAGTAAGCAATAACATAGACAAGGCAATGAGTTGTTTGAAAAAATGCATCAAAGAAATGTGGTCTCATGGTGATGTCCATCACCATGAGACCCAATTTCTTTGAGGTATTTTTTCGAATATCTCACCACCTTTTCTATGCTACCACATATTCCATACATGTCTACCAAAGTATTTTATCAAACTATTCACTTCCTTGCTACTATGGCTAAAAGCCTAAAAAAAGGTGCTTTCCAACAAACTATAGGTTCTTGGAAAAATCAGTCAAAGAATAATAGTAATCAATAACATAGACAAGGTAGTGAGTAGTTTGAAAAATTTCCTCGAAGAAATGTGGTCTCATGGTGATGGAATGCCATTCCATCACCATGAGACCACATTTCTTAGTGGCATTTTCTTCAAATAGCTCACGACCTTTTCTATGCTACCACATTTTCCATGCATGTGTACCAAAGAATTTTATCAAACTACTTGAACTTCCTTGCTGCTATGGCTAAAAGCCTAAAAGAGGTGCTTTCCAACAAACTATGGATGCTTGGAAAAAATCTATCAAAGCATAATAGTAAGCAATAGCATTGACAAAGAAGTGAGTAGTTTGAAACAATGCCTCGAAGAAATGTAGTCTCATGGTGATGGAATGACATTTCATCACCATGAGACCAAATTTCCTTGAGGCATTTTTTGAAATAGGCCACCACCTTTTCTATGCTACCACATTTTATATACACGTCTACCAAACCATTTAATCAATCTACTCACTTCCTTGTTGCTATGGCTAAAAGCCTAAATTAGGTGCTTTCCAAAAAATTATGTATGCTTGAAATTTTTTTATCAAAGCATAATAGTAAGTAGTAACATAGACATGGCAGAGAGTAATGTGAAAAAATTCCTCGATGAAATGTGGTCTCATGGTGATGGAATTCCATTCCATCACCATGAGACCACACTTCTTTGAGCTATTTTTTCAAACAGCTCACCGCCTTTTCTATGCTACCACATTTTCCATACATGTCTACCAAAGCATTTTATCAAACTACTTGAACTTCCTTGCTGCTATGGCCAAAATATTAAAAAAGATGCTATCCAACAAACTTTGGATGCTTGGAAAAAATATATCAAAGCATAATAGTAAGCAATAGCATAGACAAGGTAGTGAGTAGTTTGAAAAAATTCCTTGAAGAAATGCGGTCTCATGTTGATGGAATGCCATTCCATCACCATGAGACCATATTTCTTTGAGTCATTTTTCAAACAACTCACCTACTTTTCTATGCTACCACATTTTTTATACATGTCTACCAAAGTATTTTATCAAATTACTCACTTCCTTGCTGCTATTACTAAAATCCTAAAATAGGTTCTTTCCAACAAACTATGGATGCTTGGAAAAAATCTATCAAAGCATAATAGTAAGCAATATCATAGTCAAGGTAGTGAGTAGTTTGAAAAAATGCCTTGAAGAAATGCGGTCTCATGGTGATGGAATGCCATGACACACTTGTTTATAATGGAATTCCATCACCATGATAACCCATTTATTTGAGGCATTTTTTCAAATAGTTCACTTCCTTCTCTATGCTACCACAGTTATAGTACGTGTCTACCAAAGCATTTTATCAAATATTTCACCTCCTTGCTGCTATGGATAAAAGCCTAAGAATAGGCGCTTTCGAACAAGCTATGGATAGGGAAAATAGTAAGCATGATAGTCAAAAATATATAGTTTAATAAGTACTCAAATTTTTGTTCATTATCTCATACATTATAAGCTATGATGTGCATCACTTTTGTAGTTTTTCGTGATTGAATAATTTGTTGTTTTATTTTTAGATGTTGGAAGTGGATACACCTCCAAATGTTCATAGGGCAATGGAGCTTGGTGTTTCGTCTATTATAGACTCCTCGATGCCCCTTATAGAGGTATGAGGAAAATTACTATATTTCAATTTACATTCATTGTTATAGTTGTTAGTTAGTGAAAAAGAAAACCATTAAGTATTTGTACTTTAATTTCTCTTTGGATGGTTTCTAGAGGGCTTCAACATGCCTCATCATGGGAATTTGAATATTTCCCTTGAGGAGAGTGTTCATCAGATGGTGGCAAGTTATATTTTTTTTTAAAATATCATTTTTTATAATGCAATTTCTATATCTTAATGTCTTTACTTGTTATTGTAACAAATAAGGATTGACCAAGAATGAAACCCTAGGAGGAGAACCAAAATCACTCCTTGACCTCAAAATAAATGAGTGATAGATTTATCGCCATCCAGTTGACAAGAAAAGGGAAATAATTTGTTTCGAGAGCATGTAGAGCAATGACCTTTGATTCCAGAGCCCTTTGTTGTATGCCCAAATGGCATTTTTTCAAATAGTTCACTGCCTTGCTGCTATGGATAAAAGCTTAAAAATAGGTGCTTTCAAACAAGCTATGGATAGGGAAAATAGTAAGCATGATAGTCATAAATATATAGTTTAATAAGTACTCAAAATTTTGTTCATTATCTCATACATTATAAGCCATGACGTGCATCACTATTGTAGTTTTCGTGATTAAATAATTTGTTGGTTTATTTTCAGATGTTGAAAGCAGATACACCTCCAAATGTTCATAGGGAAGTGGAGCTTGGTGTTTCATTTGCTATGGAATCATCAATGCCTCTCACAAAGGTATGAGGCAGATTACTAATTTTCAATGTACATTCATTGTTATAGTTGTTAGTTAGTGAAAAATCAAACCATGATTGATTCGTAGTTTAATTTCTCTTTGGATGGTTTCCATAAGGCTTCAGCATGCCTCAACATGGGCATAGGGATATTTCCCTCTAGGAGAGTGATTGTCTAGTGGTGGTAAGTGATTATTTTGTTAAATATATCATTTTTTATAATGTAATTTCTATATATTAATGTCTTTACTTGTTATTGTAACAGATACAACTCGACCAGGAGCACTCCTCGAGCTCAAAATAAATGAGTGACAGATTTATCGCCATCCAATCAACAAGAAAAGGGAAAGATCTTGTTTCTAGAGCATGGAGAGCAATGAATTTTGATTCCAGAGCCCTTTGTTGTATTCCTATATGGCACTTTTGGACATAATTTGTATTGGATATATTTGACATTGTATGCCTATATGACATTCTCATAAGCCTATGTGGCTATTTTGTATATATTTTATACTTATAGCGACATATATTGATGTATGCCTACATGGCTATTTGGTTAATACAAATATTTTTTATCGATGGTGTCCATATTTGCATTATAAATCCATGGTTCAATAGATATGAGTTACATGTATTGAAGTGTATACTTTACAAATTACGTGTATACTTTGTGACTTATGTGCATTCCAATGTATACTTTGTGAATTATGTTTTTTCATGCTATACCTTGTATTCATGCATATACTTTGTGTTAATTTGTATACTATGTATTCATGTGTATACTTCAAGGCTTACGTGCATTTGAGTACTTGTGCTTCCCTTATTCACATGCATGCTTGAATTATTCACGTGTATACTTATTAATTGGTTAGTCCTAGCATTTATCATTGTTTTCCTTCATGGTTCTTCTTGAATATTTATTGATTGATGCTAAACAACTTTATTAGTTGATGCTAAACAACTTCAATATTTATAGGAATACTAGTAGAGTTACAATTTACAAAATTGCACAAATTGATAAGAAAAGATTAATTGTAAATAAATGCATTGATTATTAACTTGATAATTGATTAAGAATGAGTATAATATATATATCAAGAGATGAGCCTTCTAGAATGGCAACTACCAACTAGAAAATAGGCAAAGCATTCCCAATACTTTGAAAGCAATAATCCACCCAAAATTGCAACGGGAGATAAGGGGAATGAACCCACATTGGAATAAATGAATAAAGAATATTTCACCCTTCACAACTTGGTGAAACTATTGCCAAACTTAGAAGATCTTAAAGATAAAGAAGAATTATGATCTATATAATGTAGAATTAGTACCCACTTTAAAGACTACAAAATTTTCAACCATGGGCTTATCATGCTTTTTCAAATTTGGTAAGAAGGCTTATTTAAGATCCTTGAGAAATGTATTTCCTAATGCTCCCTTGTTCTTACATATCTCAATTCAATTTAATTCAAATAGTTCCATCAAATTCTTTATCTAAAAGAAAAAAACATGTTTTCAATTAGTATTCCATTAGATGTTTCATAAAAATATTGCAGTATATTTCATCTTTTGATTGGAACAACTCAATTAAGCAAATGATACATAATCTTCACAACACTTGCAAAACATAATATTCATAGTAGATGATGAGTAGTTAACTTTTTGACACATTATCATACAAACATTTATCTTCAATAGTCTTTAAACATTTTCACAACATAATTCTCATAGTACAAAATGAATTGTTATGTTCTTGATCCATCACCATATAAACACGTCAAAAGATGTATATGTCAACTTTTTACATTATTATTTCCTATATATGAAATGGACTTGGGAGAAATCTTATAATTTATAATACAAATAAGAAATGGACTTGGGTGAAAACTTTATTTATCGCACCAAATAATAAATGTACATGATAACATCACTTGTTTCTCTTAGACTCCAATTTTCAAGCATAGAAAATCATTTCAAATGAAAATGACAAAATGCTTCACAACCAAAGTTGTTAATTGAGAAAAAATAGAATGTTTCCAAGTTCCACCATTGTAGGCATTTACAATTGGTTGTATATTGTTGTAAGGGCAAGGAGGATAATTAAAAAACATCTTGAACTTGCTAGACTTGAGAATGATCATATGCTTTTGGTGTGGAAAACTCAGACTTCTCAACTGTTGTGTGAATGTTTCTCTTTTCAATTGTTTTGCATGCCATCTAAGGCATCGAGCCAGTTGAACATAGTTCGGAGTGATTCAACATGTTTGGGTGTGAAAGAGGACTATTCCTAGCATAAGCATACCTATTGGGACACGTTGGAATAGTTTGTTTGGTCACATGAGGTGCAGAACGAAAGTTGCACCACTTTGCAACTTTACACTGCATGCATTTGAAACTTTTTCCATCAAGTGAAAACTTGACACCACGAGAGTTCGTTAGCATCATGATTTTCGAGTAATAGCCCATCAAATATTTTAGCCATTTTACACTTTGGACCCTTAAGGGATCGAGCCAGTTGAACATAGCTTAGAGTGATTCAACATGTTTGGGTGCGAAAAAGGACCATGCCAAGTGTAAACGTATCCATTCAGATGTGTTGGAATAGGTCATTTGGTCACATGAGTTGCAGAATGAAAGTTGTACCACTTTGCAACTTTACACTACTTGCATTTGACACTTTTTCCATCAAGTGAAAACTAGACACCACAGGAAAATGACTTCGTGATAACAAAAACATAGAGAGGTTATTGTAGAGGGGACCAATGCGATCCTATAGGATTAGACAAAGAGTTCGTAAGCATCATGGTTTTTGAGTAATAGCCCATTAAAGATTGCAACCATTTTCCACTTTGGACCCTTAAGGGACCAAGTTGGTTGAACGTAGCTCAGAGTGATTCAGCGTGTTTGGGTATGAAAGAGGACCATGCCTAATGTAAAAATACCGATCCAGACACATTGGAACAGTTTGTTTGGTTACATAAGTTGCATAATGAAAGTTGCACCACTTTGCAACTTTATACTACTTGCATTTGACACTTTTTCCATCAAGTGAAAATTGAACACCACAGGAAAATGACTTCGAGATAACAAAAATTGAGAGAGGTTATTATAGAGGGGTCCAACCTGATCCTATAGGTTTAGACAGAGAGTTCATAAGTATCATGGTTTCTGAATAATAGTCTGTCAAAAATTGCAACCATTTTGTACTTTGGACCC
This sequence comes from Sequoia sempervirens, assembly GCA_007258455.2. Classification (NCBI taxonomy): domain Eukaryota; kingdom Viridiplantae; phylum Streptophyta; class Pinopsida; order Cupressales; family Cupressaceae; genus Sequoia; species Sequoia sempervirens. Next base: position 26,112 of record VDFB02061090.1, read on the forward strand.
TTCAGGGATCGAGTCGGTTGAACGTAACTCAGAGTGATTCAGCGTGTTTGGGTGTGAAAGAGGGCCATTCCTTGCATAAACGTACCCATTCAGACATGTTAAAATAGTCTATTTGGTCACACGAATTGCAGAATGAAAGTTACACCACTTTGCAACTTTACTCTACTTGCATTTGACACTTTTTCCATCATGTGAAAACTAGACACCATGGGAAAATGACTCTAAGATAACAAAAACTAAGAGAGGTTATTGTAGAGGGGCCCAATGTGATTATGTAGGCTCAGATAGAGATTTTGTAAGCATCACAATTACTGAGTAATAGCCTGTCAAAGATTGCAACCATTTTGCACTTTGGACCCTTAAGGGATCAGGCCAGTTGAATGTAGCTATGAGTGATTCAACGTGTTTGGGTACGAAAGATGACCATTCCTAGCATAAACGTACCCATTCAGACACATTGGAATATTTTTTTTGGTCACACAAGTTGCAGAATAAAAGTTGCATCACTTTACAACTTTACACTACTTGCATTTGACACTTTTTTCATCAAGTGAAAACTAGACACCATGTGAAAATAACTTCGAGATAAAAAAAAATGAGAGAGGTTATTGTAAAGGGGCCCAACACAATCCCATAGGTTTAGATAGAGAGTTTGTAAGCATCATGGTTTCTGAGTAATAGCCCATTAAATATTGTAGCCATTTTGCACTTTGGACCCTTAAGGGATCAAGTCGATTGAATGTAGTTCAAAGTGATTTGGTGTGTTTGGGTGCAAAAGAGGACCATTCCTAGTATAAACATACCCATCTAGACATGTTTGAATAGTCCGTTTGGTCACATGAGTTGCAAAATAAAATTTGCACACTTTGAAACTTTACATTGCTTTTAATTGACACTTTTTCCATCAAGTGAAAGTTGGACACCATGGAAAAATGACTGCGAGATAACAAAAACTAAGAGAGGTTATTGTGGAGATGCCCTACTATCTCAATTCCTCAAATAGAATGCTCATAACTGACACCATCTCTAGGTAACAAGTCGTCAAAGATTGCTTCCCTTTTGTAATTTGGATTGTTAAGGGATTACGTTGCATGAATTACAAATGTTTGAGGGAAGCACTAAATTTCAAAATTTGAGTACATATCATTACAAATGTTTGTGTGAATAGATGGTATGCTATATTGATATTGATATATAATCATTAGTTGATTTGTTTTAATAAATGAAGTTTTTATAATAAGGTAGCCAATTGGTGCTAGGTATAATAGGGAGAGAATAAAACAAGAAAAATAATGATTGGTAACCATCAATGGTTATTACACTCACTATATTAATAATATGATGTTTACAATAAAATGAGATTTATTTGGTAGTCCTAATTCTTTTGTTTGTGCTACAATTGTCTAATATGTTTCATACACCATTATGAAACCCAAGTGCTTGTACTTGTAGGCACAATGCTTTCTCAAAACTGTCAAGTGGTAATACAAAATCATGAAAAAAAAATCAAACTAGATATGAATTCCAACACCCCACTTAAATCAAAAATTGAATCAATATGCCCCATTTTCATGCACACAAACTTAGCTTATAAGATTCTCTCATAATAACAAAAAATATGATTCAAGGATGCCCTAGGTACTCCGTTCTCACATATCTTTTACAATGTCACTCATACATTTGAGATGCTCTTACAATGTCTACATCATAGGTGCTCAGGATGAGGTTAAATTCAAATGAATAACTTGAAATTCCCTCGCTAAGCTTCACACGCACTTTTATAATGGATTAAAATCATAATTGAGATTTGTTAAGATCATTAAAATAAGGATGTTGTATTGCTTTTTTGGCTAAGATTCTCTTGGATGGCTCATAAATCAACATTTTCTACAAGGAGACACCAATCAATTTATAGTAGTTTACTTACAAATAGGAAAAGTAAAAGAAGAAAAAGAAAGATCATCCAAAATGGAAATGAAATGAAAATAGATGGAAGGCACTTATAAACAACAAATCCACACCATTTGGTTCCAAGTCAGGAACACAAGGCTTAAATCTTGATACTTCTATTGAGGATAGGCATGCTAGTCTCTCAACTTAGTCACTCCTAGCCATACATCTTCATTGGGAGTTCCAAGATACCTATTGCACACAACAACCTCTCATGAATACAACATGAATAGAATGTAACCAAACTATTACTTTCTAACCTTTTGGGGGTAGATGCAAAAAGATGGGGGGGCACATTGTGGCCAATTTTTTTAAAAAATTCGACATAATAAGAGCACATTATAACATGAGAAAATTATAATGTGAGCATGTTATAACACGCTCACATTATGTCTTGGTGTGTCGAGCATAAGGATTGGCCATATCGAGCATATTTCACGCTCACGTTATAACATGAGTGTGGAATAACGTGCTCACGTATATGAGTTATTGAAATAAAAAAAAGGAAATCAAATTCATTTGTGTTGGAAAGAGACACTGCAAATGCTCTTAGATGTTGTCATTGATGGCAACCCTATTCAGTGACTAATCTGCATGTCATCATTTGCTCCCACCGAAAGACAATCAAAAGAACATAGCATCTGGTAGTTTGGTGATCATCGATTCACATGCAGATTTTCTATTACTATTTTGAGTTTTGGATCTCATGGGAGGCCTATCAGTATATTTCTTATGTTATCCAAAAATATTAGTGCCTTGTACCAAGCTACATGTAAGTTTGGTGATCCGATTGAAATCTTTTTTGTTAATCAATGTTTTGTGGCTAACTAAGTTGATATAATGTGTTGCAGATATTCAAGGAATGTTTATTTGAATATTTTTGTGTTTAATCATTATGTTTTGGGTCCAAGCTAAGTTGTGGATGACCGTTGTGGATGCACATTGGATATTACTCACGATTTGAGCCGACAGTTGCTAATATTTTTTAAGTTTTATTGAAGCCGACTTGTAATGACTAAATCCTTTGTTGCAAACATTTATAAGTGATTAGTTATATCATTTTGTATGTGTAAAATATGGGTTGAAGGTTTTTTACAATTATTAGAAGGCCGATTAAGTGATTATGCATAGTTTCACTTGTGCATCAAGGTTTTTGTAGTGCAATTTTGTGTAGAGTAGAGCAGAATTGTTGAATCAATCAGAAGGACAAAAGATCGACTGTTAAGCTTAACTGGAACTGTAATCAAGAATTTGTAGATGCTATTCCTTCAGTTCATTCTCTTGGATCTAATCCAAATCATTGTAAGGCAGTGAGCCTTTCTATTTTGAGTAGTGAGCTCTAGGCATTGTGCCTGAATGCAAGTGCATTCCCATTTTGTAATCTTTCTTTTGGGTATACTCAGATTATATTGTGGATTGGCCATTCACTATGGTTTTTCCCCTAATAGGGTTTTCACGTAAAAATCTTGGTGTTATGGTGTTGTGATTGTTTGCTTTCTGTTCATGCATATCTCTCTTATTGAAAGCTTAAGTGAGTTAAAGAACAAAATAATAAATTTAATTTTTGCAGAACATTGATTCACCACCCCTCTCAGTGTTGCTTGTTTCCAACGATTTGTATGTTGACTATTTTTTTTGCTGCCCATGGAAAAAATCCCTTCTCTTGTGCACTTGCATTCTAGGAGGAGACAATCTTGCATTTTTTTCATCAATTTGTTGTTATTTCATTGCTAGGATGCCACCACATCAATGAGGAGGTTGAATAGGTAAGGATTGCTTGTTTTTTGTTGTGAATTTGTTAGTTTTAGGTTGTTTTTTATATTCATTTGTTGAATTTGTAGGAAACGATAATGATCCTAGAAACCCTCTTCAAAACCCTCCTGAAAAATCCTCAACAACCAAAGCAACAACAACATGAACAAAATCCTCAAGTTCAACAACCACAACAACAATCTCCTCCACTAATCCCTCAAATCCTCCTGGCACCCCACAAAATTTAATGGGGGTAATTGAAAATAATAAAAAAAAATTGAGGAGTTAATAACGAGGTTGAATGATCTAGCAAGTTCAACCATGGAGAGAACCACACTTGCAAATTCACTTAAAAAGAATTGTTAAAACATGTAGATGCAATTAATAAACAATTAAGTTGTTGGCAAGATATGAGGGAGGCAGCTAAGAATTTTTACCAGGATAAACTATCATATAAAGATGTCAAAAATCAAAAAATTATAAAATTAGATTTGTGCTCATTATTCATTGACCCATGCACAAATCAAAATATTGACCTCAATGTGAAGAGTTTTCCTATCCATTGGTGCAAACATCAAGGGATTGGGAACTTTTTTTGGGATACGTGGTACATGGTTTTTGATTACCCACCATTCAAAAATTGTGAAGTCGCATGATATTTCTTGAGGAAACTATAATGTCAGTTCATCCTAAACAAAATCTTGAATTATTTTTATATGAGGGACTTCTAGGGGAGAGTTGGGGGGTCAGCTCAAGATAGACCCGGTGCACAACAACATCCTAGGCAGCAAGAGAGACAAGCTCTCGCTAGGCCGGATCATGAGCACATTGTTATCCCTTCCATCATGAAGGAGAGTGTTGAGGTAGACACTTTGTAGGCTATCAACTCTTTCACCTAGAGTGTCATCCAGTATGCCAATCCTATACTACTATGACATCCAACAAAGTCTTCGAGTGGTAGGTGTTGTGTGGTCTCACAACACACCCATGGACTATAAGACTTGGGGACACAAGTGAAAAATAATAACTCTTATGGCAGGAGCTGGTAAGATGAAAAGATCACCAGAAGTGAAAATAAAAGAGAAATATTTAATCAAAGAATACTTTGTAATATAAGTGTTTTGGGTACCAAATACCAAGAACCGAAAGTGTTCAAAAAGGAAAAAGGTAGTGCAAATATGAGCAAAGTGTTCCGGTCCGATATTTGGAGTCCGATAAAATGGAAGTTCTGGTAAAACTGAAGTCTAGGGAAAGTTCATGGGTAAAGTTGAATACCAAGTATCGGGTACTAGGTGGCGATGTAAAGTGAAAGTTTAAAATATTAAGGTTATCTAATGATTCTAATAGTTTGCTAACCTGGTATATGTAGAAGATAATCATGCTAGGATTTATGATATGTTAGAAAGCATGTTATTTATGAGATTTATGTACTAACATTTGAATAATGGTTTTATTTACATGAGATGTTTATAAATGTTTTCTTTAAAATGGATTTAATGAGTGGAATCTGTGATTGCAGGAGAGGCAGATTGTGATGCAAAGTTCAGGTATGGATGGTTAGGAAAAATTGAATCATGGATAGAATTATATCCAAGTTGGATTGCATACTCTGGGAGGTTATACGGAAGAGGGCTTTGAGTCCACTAGAGTGCTAGAGATTCTGGTATTGTAAATGTGGTGGAGACAAATTCCAATCTTTGGGAGAGCCCATTCCCAAGAATAGTAGACATGGAGTAGTACAGAGTGTGGGAATAGAGCGATAAACTAATCATTTTGAATATATGGGAAGTTCCTACACACTATACTAATTTGAAGTATCATCCTGGTGATGATTAAAGATAAAATCCCCAAGAGATTCAATGTGCAATTGGAGTTGACCTTCGTTGACTTCAATTATAATTATCTTACCAGTCACTAAATTCCATGTGCCTTGATGTGATTTGTCCCTTGGATTTCCTCTCATGTATTTGTCTTATCCTATCTATGCCTTGTGTTCTATGAAAAGCTAGAGGATCTTTCTTTTTAAGTTAAGTTCAAAATTTGTGGATGTCGAAAGAGTAAAAAATTCTTTAAGTTTTTTTTGTTTCCTATTTTTTAAATCATTTTGGTGTAAAAACTTGTATGCATGTAGAGATTAATCAAAATCAGATCCAATTAGATAGCTACCTATCTCATGAATCTTTTATAGTTGGTTTTGTTAGTTCAACCGAACAAGACTATGTGTTGTGTCATTTAAGGGTGAATACAGAGCCTACTTGGTGTCCAAACTAAAACCACTCTTTAAAAGCTCGCACTATTTTATATGTAGTTGTGAAGCAATCTAGTGAAGTATAAAGTTGTTTGCTCTGTTTTGGTTAATTCTTTGGGGCATGCGTGGAGAATAACCAAGATAAATTTTAATTTTTCATTATTTTTTATGATTTATTTTAGAATAGATGTTTAAATTCTTGAAAATTTTCAAAAAAAAAAGATGAATGAATGGAAATTTATTGAAAATATTTTATTTTCTATGAAATTTTTGAATGCTTAATGCAAAATATACCTAAGTGATAGCAAAGAAATTGTTGATGTTCATGAAATGTTATTTTAAATCTTTTGATTTCATGATATTTGTTCTTACGGTCCAATTGAAAACTAGGTGTATGATATATATGATTCTAAACAACCATATTCCCTTTGAGATTAACAACAATATGACATTATACCCAAGAGTGAACCTAGTACAATCAAGACCTTATTACCGAAGACTTGGGATTGAACTGAGTCAATCTTTTCTAGTTAAAGCGGATTCCCCCTTTAGATTTTCTTTGTTCCATATCTTTCAAGAAGGATAGGCTCTTTGTGGTTTATCTGTGAAGAATTTATTCACCCTGTTGTTGTGAGTAAGATCATCGTCAATAGTAGGCTTCCACCCCATTTGTGTTAGGCTTGTGGGGCAACTTGTTCAAATGACCCCATTGAGAGGCTACTATGCATGATACGTCTGCAACTATGGAGATGGTGAGGGCGGCCGAAATTTTGAATAAGGCTTATGGAATTGATACTAAGGTAAATGTTAATATGTTCATTTAATTTAATTTATTAAATTTCAATTTTAAAATGCAAGATTAACTAATTTAGTTTTATGATTTTAATAAAATTCCAACGTCAAAGTTTTGATACTAGATACATTAGGCCTACACCTGCTTATTACTCCACTGCATCTGCTGCTGAGGTATGTAACTAGTAAACAATTATAAATTTATTACATGTTAATAGCATTGTTATATGAATGGTATTCTAATATCTGATATGGATGTTGAATAGGCTAATATTGGATATTTCATGGGAACAACTCCCAGTGCTAGTGGAGTTAGAAAAACATTCACGCAGGTAATAGAATAAAAAGTTTAAGTAATGAATTGTACTTAATATATTTGTGTAGCTTATATTCATATCATTGATCACATTACCTTGCACATCTTTCAAACTCAAAGCATTACTTCACATTCCATAACTAATAACTAGATGTTAATAGATGACAAAATTTCAAAGTTACAATATAGTTATTTAGAAAGTCAACATAAATAGTGATGCAATTACTTCACATAGCATAAGTAATAAGTAGGAGCAGCTGCCAATTGCATTTTCCTGTCATGGCATTCCAAAGGACCACTTTTCATTGAGGCATCTTTTCAAATAGTTCACTACCTTTTCTATGCTATGGATGCTTGGAAGAAATATATGAAAGAATAATAGTAAGCAATAGCATAGACAAGGCAATGAGTTTTTTGAAAAAATACATCAAAGAAATGTGGTCTCATGGTGATGTCCATCACCATGAGACCCAATTTCTTTGAGGTATTTTTTCATATAGCTCACCACCTTTTCTATGCTACCACATATTCCATACATGTCTACCAAATCATTTTATCAAACAGTTCACTTCCTTGCTACTATGGCTAAAAGCCTAAAAAAAGGTCCTTTCCAACAAACTATAGGTTCTTGGAAAAATCAATCAAAGAATAATAGTAAGCAATAGCATAGATAAGGTAGTTAGTACTTTGAAAAATTCCTCAAAGAAATGTGGTCTCATGGTGATGGAATGCCATTCCATCACCATGAGACCACATTTCTTAGAGGCATTTTTTTCAAACAGCTCATGACCTTTTCTATGATACCACATTTTCCATGCATGTGTACCAAAGCATTTTATCAAACTACTTGAACTTCCTTGCTGCTATGGCTAAAAGCCTACAAAAGGTGCTTTCCAAAAAACTATGGATGCTTGGAATAAATCTATCAAAGCATAATGGTAAGCAATAGCATAGACAAAGAAGTGAGTAGTTTGAAACAATGCCTCGAAGAAATGTGGTCTCATGGTGGTGGAATGCCATTCCATCACCACGAGACCACATTTCCTTGAGGCATTTTTTGAAATAGGTCACCGCCTTTTCTATGCTACCACATTTTCTATGCATGTCTACTAAAGCATTTAATCAATCTACTCACTTCCTTGTTGCTATGGCTAAAAGCCTAAATTAGGTGCTTTCCAACAAACTATGCATTATTGGAATTTTTTTATCAAAGCATAATAGTAAGCAATAACATAGACAAGGCAAAGAGTAGTGTGAAAAAATTCCTGAAAGAAATGTGGTCTCATGGTGATGGAAATCCATTCCATCACCATGAGACCACACTTCTTTGAGGTATTTTTTCAAACAACTCACCACCTTTTCTATGCTACCATATTTTCCATACATGTCTACCAAAGCATTTTATCAAACTACTTGAACTTCCTTGCTGCTATGGCTAAAATCTTGAAAAAGATGTTATCCAACAAACTGTGGATGCTTGGAAAAAATCTATCAAAGCATAATAGTAAGCAATAGCATAGACAAGGTAGTGAGTAGTTTGAAAAAATGCCTCGAAGAAATGTGGTCTCATGTTGATGGAATTCCATTCCATCACAATGAGACCATATTTCTTTGAGGCATTTTTCAAACAACTCTTCAACTTTTCTATGCTACCACATTTTGTATACATGTCTACCCAAATAATTTTATCAAACTACTCACTTTCTTGCTGCTATGGCTAAAATCCTAAAATAGGTGCTTTCCAACAAACTATGGATGCTTGGAAAAAATCTATCAAAGCATAATAGTAAGCAATATTATAGTCAAGGTAGTGACTAGTTTGAAAAAATTCCTTGAAGAAATGCAGTCTCATGGTGATGGAATGCCATGACACATTTATTTATAATGGAATTCCATCACCATGATACCCCATTTCTTTGAGGCATTTTTTCAAATAGTTCACTGCCTTCTCTATGCTACCACAGTTATAGTACATGTCTACCAAAGCATTTTATCAAACGGTTCACCGCCTTTCTACTATGGATAAAAGCCTAAAAATAGGTGCTTTCGAACAAGCTATGTATAGGGAAAATAGCAAGCATGATAGTCATAAATATATAGTTTAATAAGTACTCAAAATTTTGTTCATTATCTAGTCCATTATAAGCCATGGTGTGCATCACTATTGTAGTTTTTCGTGATTGAATAATTTGTTGTTTTATTTTCAAATGTTTGAAGTGGATACACCTCCAAATGTTCATAGGGCAATGGATCTTGGTGTTTCATCTACTATAGACTCCTTGATGCCCCTCATAGAGGTATGAGGAAAATTACTATATTTCAATTTACATTTGTTGTTATAGTTGTTAGTTAGTGAAAAATCAAACCATTAAGTATTCATACTTTAATTTCTCTTTGGATGGTTTCTACGGGGCTTCAGCATGCCTCAACATGGGCATTTTAATATTTCCCTCGAGGAGAGTGATCATCAGATGGTCGTAAGTGATTATTTTGTTAAAATATCAATTTTTATAATGCAATTTATATATATTAATGTCTTTACTTGTTATTGTAATAGATAAAAGTTGACCAAGAACTAAACTGTAGGAGGAGGACCAGGAGCACTCCTTAACCTAAAAATAAATGAGTGATAGATTTTTGGCCATCCAGTTGACAAGCAAAGGGCAATAAATGTTTCTAGAGCATGGAGAGCAATGACTTTTGATTCTAGAGCCCTTTGTTGTATGACATATATTTGACATTGTATGCCTATATGGCATTCTCGTAAGCTTGTATGGTTATTTTGTATATATTTTATACTTATATCAACATATATTAATGCATGCCTACATGGATATTTGGTTAATACAAATCTTTTTTTATCGATGGTGTCCATATTTGCATTATAAATCCATGATTCAATAGATATGAGTTACGTGTATTCAAGTGTATACATTACAAATTATGTGTATACTTTGTGACTTATGTGTTTTCATTCTTATACCTTGTATTCATGCATATATTTTGTATTAATTTGCGTATACTATGTATTCGTGTGTATAATTCAAATCTTACATGTATTTGAGTACTTATGCTTCCCTTATTCACATGTATGCTTGACTTATTCATGTGTATACTTATTAATTGGTTAGCCCTAGCATTGATTATTGTTGTCCTTCATGTTTTGTCTTGAATATTTATTGATTGATGCTAAACAACTTTATTAGTTGATGCTAAAAAACTTTAATATTTCTAGGAATACTAGTAGAGTTACAAATTACAAAATTTCACAAATTGAAAAGAAAAGATTAACTATAAATAAATGCATTGATTATTAACTTGATAATTGATTAAGAATGAGTATAATATATGGGTGGGTGCAAAAATATGGGGGTCCAAATTTTAGCCAATTTTTTTTTAAATTTCTGATAGCTCATAATGCGAGTGCATTATGGCTTGGTGTGTCAATTCTAAGGCTTGGCCACAATGAGCCTATTTTGTGCTTGCATTATAACGTGAGTGTGAAATAATGCATCTGTGTTATGATCTTTTAAGACAAAAAAAAATGAAATCAAATTCATTTTTGTTGTGACTATTTTTTCTGTTGCGTGCAACCAAAAGCCCTTCTCTTGCGCACTCACATTATAGGAGTCAATCTTGAAAATTCTTCTTCAATTTTTTGTTATTTTGTCACCAGGATGTCACCACGTCGACAAGGAGGTTGAAGAGGTAAGGATTGTTTGTTTTTTGCTGTGAATTTGTTAGTTTTAGGTTGTTTTTAATATTCATTTGTTGAATTTGTAGGAAATGATAATGATCCTGGAAACCCTCTTCAAAACCCTCCTAAAAATCCTCAACAACAAGAGAAACAACAACATGAACAAAATACTCAAGTTCAATAACTAGAACAACAATCTCCTCCACCAATCCCACATCCTCTTGGCACTCAAAAAAAAAAAAGGGTGAAATTGAAAAGAATAAAAAAAAATTGAGGAGTTAATCACGAGGTTGAACGATCTAGTAGGTTCAACAATGGAGAGAAAAACACTTGCAAATTCACTTAAAGAAATTTTAAAACATGTAGATGCAATCAACAGACAATTATGGGGAAACTTGTTCATATGACCCCACTAACACTTAGGAGGCTGCTACACAGGATACATCTGCAGCTATGGAGATGGCGAGCACAAAAACCATTTTGAATGAAGCTTATGGCATTGATATTCAGGTAAATGTTAGCATGTTCATTGAGTTTAATTTAGTAAATCTCATTTTTGAAATGCAAGATTAACTAATTTAGTTTTATGATTTTAATAAAATTTCAGGGTCATAGTGTTAATACTAGATACATTGGGCCTACACCTTCTTATTACTCCACTACATCTACCATTGAGGTATGTAACTAGTAAATAATTATAAATTTATTACATGTTAATAACATTATTAGATGAATGGTAGTCTAAGATCTAATTTTGGATGTTGAATAGGCTAATATTGGAGGTTTCGAGGGAACACCTCCTATTGCCAATGGATTTAGACAAACCTACACACAGGTAATAGAATAAAGAGTTTAAATAATGAATTTTACTTAGTAGATTTGTGTAGTTTATATTCATATTGTTGATTACATTGCATTGAACATCTTTCAAACTCAAAGCATTACTTCATATTCCATAACTAATAACTAGAT
>VDFB02061091.1:0-22905 GCA_007258455.2 Sequoia sempervirens
AAATACAAGGTCATAGAGTATACACTCAAATACAAATATAATCACAGAGTATACACTAGAATACAATTGCATCAATATAATCACAAGTCATAGAGTATACACTCAAATACAAATACAATCGAATGAAGTATACCGTTAGACAATTGGGAAGGGGATTCGGTGCATCCCATACTACACCGTGGACCCATCCACTATCCCAAAGTTGTCAAGTATACACATGAGTATGAAGCATACACACGAATACACATAATACAAAAAAAAGTATTCTCATGAACATATGTTAGAAGCATACATATAAGTCACAAAGTAAATCTTTGAATACACTTACACTTTCAAAAGTAATTATATAAGACAAATTTCACCAAGTTTAGGACTCTAACATAGTGGGGGTTGGATGATAAGGATAAGTCCGCCCGAAGCAATCTTGCCTAAGCCCAGGAGCGGATATACCATCCCTCCTGGCTCCTGATGGCATGATACTCAGTCATCCTATCCGAGGAGTGGTGTACTTAGGGGATACGCTTGTACCTGCTTTCCTCATCCATTCTCATCACTTCCCAACTAAGTTGGAGGATCCTTCAAATCAAACATGTAATAGTTTAGAGGAGAGGAATCCATAGGAGGCCCGTAGATACTCACACTAAGCCCAAGAGCGGATATCACCCCCTTGGCTCCCGATGGCATGACTCAGTCATCCGATCCGGGGAGTGGCGTACCTAGTGGAGAACTAGTACCTGCTCAACCTACGATTTCCCTCCCTTCACTCTCTACATGCTTGTTTGTTAATTAAAATAGTTGCAGATGCTATCCATAATAGGTTATGTGATTTTTTTTCAAGTTATTTAATAACTTATTTTAACATATGATGTAATTACTACAATTCTTACATGATTAATTCTATTTTAACATGGAAGTAGTGGATTGTATCATTAATTCATTTCTGCGTATAATGTCTAAATCAGGTCAGCTAGATTATCAGAGTGTGAATGCATCAATTACTCTTTCTTGCTAGTTTTCATTTATTGAAGTTGTGATTCAATTTTATACAAATGTAAGCAGATTCCTACTGATCAGAAGCAATATTCAAATAAATTCAAAACTCAAAAATAAAGTCGCTTACCTCAGTTCGCCCGTAATGAGAAGTCTCTTGTTTTCCAGATGATACAAAACTGATTTGCATAAATTGGGATGTGTTTCTATATGTTCATAGAGTATACCTTTGCCTTTGGTAAGTCTGCAAACGCTATTTTCACAGGGTGGCAGAAAGTTGCTCTGATACCATTGTCCCCTTTCTACGGGAACACTTAACCCTGAATCTTGCATTCAAAATGTTTCTCAAAGAGCCATTAGAATTGTAGAGATCAATAAATTTCAGTAATATCATCCAGTTATATTGAAGATGATAATTATTTCATTCTAGTCAAAGGATTTTCTTTTATTTTTTTCCTATCACGCACTATGAATGATTCTTCTATATTATATTTCATAAGTACATTAGGGTAGATATTAAATTTTTATCAAGATTCCCTAGATGGTATTCTATTGTACCATTTATCACCATAGTGAATTATTACTCATAAAACTCAATAAATATTGCAAGTATCATAATTTGTACAATCATTTTTATATATTGTCTAAAAAAGTATATATTATCATTTCTAACTAACTCAATATATAAATACCTTTAGTTCTATATGAACGCATAAATATATATTCTATTCCAATATAAATATATAAACAGAGCATGCACCTTCTCCCGTATATCATTATTTATATATATATATATTCAAATTTATCTATTATTCACATATATTATGTATTAGTCCCTTTACTTTACTTTATTCTTATATAAATGTCCTTAATTGACTTTGAGGTAAATTCTACTTACCAAGCACTGAAATGGATGCTCCTTACCTGGATAATGTGATTTGTCCTCTCTTGCATTTAGTCGGTTTCTAGAGCCACGTTTTTGTTCTCCTGTGTATGTGTCGTCTACTCCACTCAATGGCTTTCCAAGCAATCTTGTTATTCATCTATTCCTTGCATCGGTATGAGCTTGTTCCCAATGGCAGATGACGGAAGGATTAAGCATGTGTTCCTTGCGTGGCAGGAAGGGAGACTCAATAATTTCTATCACCATTAAAATAGTTGCTCACCATAATTAATTAGAACTCTCACAACATCTAATAGCCGTGATTAATAAATAAGATTGGACGCCCTCGAGATATTTCAATGGACGTTTGCGCATGTAACTTGGAGGATTCCGTCCTGTTTGGCGTTGCAGGTTTGAGTTCTCGAAATGCTTCCTTGATAGCGGCAACCCTAAGATGAACAGAGCGTTCCCAATGCAAATATGAATGTATGATGAGGGCACATATCCAAGTCGCTATCGCTTACTAAATAAGTGTTTTCTCCGTGGACCAATTCAAACCGGTATTGATTATCCCCGCCCCAACCAAGTTTCATATAGTATAGAATAACTACCTGAAAGTTCCTATCTCCCCAATGATACATATAAGGACATTTAAACCTCTTCGCACCTCTTCCCGAAAGGGACGTCTTGCTTCAAGAGTGCGATTTCAGCCAAGGGAGATAGCATTGTCTTTTCTTAATTTAGGCTACCATCGGTTTGCCTTAATTCATATATTATAAATTATAATTTATATTTGTTTGTTTATATTTTATGATTTATAATTTACTTTCTTAGATTTCTTTAGAGTAGTTTATCATATTAGTGATATTAGAATTTTCACATATTAGTTAGTTTCATTATTATAATAGGGGTCATTCTATAACATTTATATTGTGATTACAATATTCAATTATGATAATTGTGATTTTAGATAATAATGATATAATTATTATTATTATTTTATATTCCATAATTATACCATTATCTTTGGATAATTATAATTTTATTTTATTATTGCCAATACCCTTATATATGTTTTATTTATTTATTTGCTTCTTGATACCTTATATCTTAGTGTCACAATTTTGGGGGACATGAGAGAGAGGGATGGGGAGTAATTAGAAGGATTTGAGAATGTGATCTCCAAGGATGGTGTCACCATGTGAGATGGCAAGGTAGAGTTTGCATCCTAGAGAGGATGGATTGATGGTTTCAAGCAGTGGGAAGGCATAGTTGTTCACGGGAAAGCATAGGTGTTCACAAGAAGGCATAGGTGTTCATGGGAAGGAACAAGCACTAGGGAAACTACACAAGCACTAAGGGAAATCCAAAAACATCAAGGGATTATGTGTAGGCTCTACGGAAGTTGAAGGGATGCTAAGGAATCATGCACAAATGCAAAGGACAATGCACAAGTGTAGTGGCTATGCATAGATGCTAGGGAAGTTGCACAAGCACCAAAGGTTATGCACAAGTGCCATGCAAGCTGCAAGGACACCAAGGGATCATGAATAAGTGTCAAGAGACTACACAAGCACTAGGGGTTATGCACAAGCACTAAGGTAACTATATAGATGCCATAGCAATGTAGTGTTTGAACCGAAAGAGCCATGAATCTACAAAGATGATCAAGAGCTTGTGTGTGAGAGAGGATGGATTGATGGTTCAAGGCAGTGGAGGAGCATGGGAGAGAGGGTTGTAAAAGGGATTAACTACAACAAAATTAAGGGTTGCATTGTCCAAAGCATGCTTGGAGCTTTTGTCCCCATCCTTATCAAGATCAAAAGTGGGAAAGGAGGGTGGATTGGATACAATGGAATAGGTGCATGGAATTAAGTGATGGATAGATAGGATGGGGCAGGTTAGATGAGAGACGCTTGCACCCTAGTGTAGGATGCTCACAAATAGGTAATTTACGCATGACACGTATTTAGGATGAGGATTTGGATGGAGGAATCAAGCATTTGTTTCTACGGAGAGGGGGCAATATCCCATGTTGAACAAACCATGTTGATTAGCACTGCATTCATGGACGTTGGTAGAAACCTTGTTGATTGTTAAGAAGCTTCTCCAAAGTATGAACATGGTACTAGCATATCTTACATTAGAGGATGCTACCAAGGGAGATGGAATGACAAGTGGGATGAAGGATGATGGAGATGGCGAAGGTTGGGATTA
Organism: Sequoia sempervirens; assembly: GCA_007258455.2. Lineage (NCBI taxonomy): Eukaryota > Viridiplantae > Streptophyta > Pinopsida > Cupressales > Cupressaceae > Sequoia > Sequoia sempervirens. The sequence continues at coordinate 4,091 of VDFB02061091.1, forward strand.
ACAGGATGCGATGGTGGATGTATGTTGGATAGTGGATGGGATGCTAAAAGATCGAGGGAATGAAAATATGCGATGGTGAAAGTATGAGAAAAATGTCATGGGACCAAGAGGAACCAAGACCACTAGTTGCACACACCATGTTGGCCAATGAAGTTGTAGATTGGGATGTGGGAGTTTGAGGGTAGGGTATTTTGGATTTTGAGATTTTGGAGGGCCAAGATTACGAATTTTGGGATGTAGGACCCAAAATGGATTTAGAATTGTTAGGATGGGGATGCTTGGATTTAGATGGAGGGTGTCAAGATTGGTATGGGGGATAGGAAATTTTGGATTTAGGGATGGAGGTAGCATTTGGAGATGCGGATTTGGATGTTCCTTTTGGATGCATTGTTTTTGTTTGTTTGGGAACCCACTTTGTGCTTGTGAATCTTGTTTTACTAGTGGGTCTTTGTGGCCTACTTGATCTATTTTGATTTTGGATCCGATTTTTCTTTCATATTGCACGTCGATGTGTTGTAGCATGGTGACATTGATTTTTTGTGGATTCTTTGTTTTATATGTTTGTACATTGTAATGAGCCTAACCCAATCTGACTCAAAACTCTTCAATTTACTGCCCTTGTAATTTCGTCAAACGGTTGGTGTGCAAAGTCTTTGCTTGCTGATTTGTGTTTCAGTTTGATATTGCTATAGAAATGATTGAGCACTGTAATGAGCCTAACCCAATCTGGCTCAAAAACTCTTCACTTGCTACCTTTGGAATTTTGTCAAACAATTGGTGTGCAAGCTGATATAGGCTGATAAGAACTTTTGATTGCTTTTGTTTGACTTTCCTTGTTGCCAATGATATTTCTTTGAATGTTTTCAATGGTACCAATGATTGCAAATGACAACTATAAATGTTTCCAAGAGGAAATACAATTGTTTAATGTATTTTTGATGCATATAGATGACTTAAACTACTTGCAATATGCAGCTACAGCAACTAGGAATTATAAAAACACTTTGGATGCAACCTAAGATGGCATATGTGCAACTATAGCCAAGTGGCATTAACACAAACACTTGGTATGCAAATCTTATAATAATATTTATGCCAAACTGAGAACCTACAGCCAAATGACAATATGTCAAACACTTGGCATGAAAACTAGAATGCAAACTTGAAGCATATCAATATGGACATTACATCAAACCATTACTATGCGACTTATCACTCCTTTATTGATGTGCAATTCAATTACAATGCTGATGAGCAGCCAAGACTCTTGGCTTTACAATAATTTTCCAATGCAATACAAGTCTGATATGAAATGATCACCTACAGCAGCAACTTATGCAAACTAATTTAACAATGCAAATACTCCAAAAGCATGAAGGAACCTAATTGTGAAGTCTGGAATGATCAGCCAATGCAATGATATCTTTCCTTGACTTTTATTGGATGTTATTGAGTCTCCTTGCATGAAATCGCATCTCCTAAAGTAGCCGCCCCTGTTTCTTGCCTGGCAATATATTATATAAATAAATGCAGCAACAATGGCCCTCCAAATTGCTATAGAAATGATTGTCAACACGAAAGGAATTGATTTCTCCAATGCCCACAAAAATCTGAAGTCTCAATGATGAGTAATGAGAAAATATGTACTTCTCACCATGGCTGGTTGACCCTTGCTAAGATGAAAAATCGGAATGTTCTTCATACAATAATCACCTCCAAATATGCTAATCAATGTTGCCTCCAATCTGCAAATGATCTCCAATATATCTCCAATGATTCTTTGCAGTAATACATTAGCTACCACAAATCAATTAAGTTGCAACAATAATCCAGCTACTGCAACAAAATGGTGAGATAATAAACCAGCTATATCACTATTCAGCTAGGGCAGTAATACAACAGCTACTGCACCTATAGAATCTCCTCAATGAAGCACAAATTGAACTTCTGAGTGAAGCCCACAAGTAGCAATAATTCAGCTGATATTTCATAGCCTCAAAATTGCAAATCAATGGGAGTGATCGTTCCCAAAGATAACAAGAATGGCAGAAACCTTGGATGGTTCCTTCTCCAAGCAAACACTTCAAAACATTTCAATTCCTGGATGTCCATAAATGAGCCCTTAAGATTCTTTTATACTTTTTGGGAGAGCTCACACACTTTTCTAGCCAATGTGGGATAAAAGATATATTTTTCCCTTCAGCATACATATCTCCACATACTTTAATTAAGGGAACTTTTAATATTTAAATTACTTTCCCTTTTATCTTGACTTTATAGCATTTTATCACTTGGGCGCCAATATCAAAATACTTTATAGTCTTTCGTCATTAAATGGCCCCATTTTAATAAAGTCATAAAAAAACATTATAATGTGCACTTTATAAATAATTATTAATAAAGTAATCACTTTATTAATAATTAAAATAACATAACTCCACAAATAATCATTATTTCTCAATTCCGTCTAAACCTAGGAGTTAACCAACGTATCCACTGTGCATCCAACTGCCTTACTAAAAAAAGTAAGAGTCCCTCTCTAACATCCAGTGACTTACTATAAGTAGTAAGTATGTGAAACTGAGTCAAACAAAGGCTAAGCTTGACCCAACACTAAACTTTGAAGGAGAAAACCCATTGATCACTGCCAAAAGGGGCCCTCTAACCAACCCCATTAGCCTACGAGGATCAAATGATAGGTTAATCCTCCAAACTCTGAAGCTCCGGAAAATGGGGACATTACAATCTGCCCTCCGTAAGACTGCTTGTCCCCAAGCAATCATGGCTACAAAGAAAGCTCTCCTCCACCTGGATCCCAAGGGAAGATCTGTGTAATGTCCTTGCTATCACCAAACAGTTCTTGTAACACCAGCACTAGCACAACCTGCTGAATCAACTCAATCCCAAAACTGTGATGGTGAATCTGATGCAACCACACTATTGGAAAGCCAATACCTATCGCTTCCCGTTGTGCCACTCTGATACCCCCTATCTCCAAAACACAAGTCTCTAAGTCCTAAATCAAATGATAATCATCATAAGAGAACAAGGTAGAAGCCCTGCCAAACTTGGACTCGTCACCAGAAGACGGAAATGTGTCATACCAAAGTGGACCTGCATGCCTCAGATTCAACCCACCTCTTTGCGCCAACAATGACATAGTCATGTTCTATACATGTGGGCTGAAATCAAACTGATGAGCACACGTCAAGATGCAGTCGAGGTGAAACTCTCCTAACTGTGCTAATGGAATACCCAAATGATCAGGTGTATTCCATCCAATACTACCATCCTCAAAAGAAGGCTCACAACTCATAATAGGATGAGTTGGCCGTGCAGCAACATCACTATGAATGCCATCTACTTCCTGGCAAGGTGTTGGATCAATACCAAAACCCAACATGCAAGTCCTAGAAGGAATCATCTCCTTCTGATACAACTGACCCATGTTAGCCTCCAGAGTACCGAAGAAGAGACCGGTACTCAAAACTCTACTGACACCTGAATCCGCAACCAATATTGATGTGTCTATGATACCATCTGACACTGCATCTGCATCCTGAGTGTGAACACTAGGTGAACTCATACTACTATCCTCCTCCTGCGTACTGGCTACCATACATGACTGAGTCTCTGCCATACATGATGTAATGTCCCCTTCTCATCAGTGATCGACTCAATTACTCATCAGCCTATTCCGGAGGCCCGTAGGCTTGTTGAGGTAAAATTAGGGTTTCCTTGCTTGGAGGTTTGAGGCATTTTTCTAGGTGTTTACTATTTATAGTAAATACTATTTTTAGTTGTGGTCCTGTTGGCAGTGCTTCAGTGTGTTTCTTTTCTTGTTGGAGCAGTTGGTAATTTTGGTCCAGTTTTCAAAATGCAGAAGTTGTTGGAAATTATTTAATAAAGGCAAATAATGTTATGTTTCCTTGTTGACCCCCTTGGCCTAGGAGGATAACTTTAAGTTGTGTTTAAAAGGGGGCTTGGAGAGGGACACCTTCATAAAGGTGTTTTAATATTTTTTAATAAAGTTTTTATGTTGCCTTGAAGTGGGATGCCATCTTGACGAATTATGGATTTTGGAAATTTGAAAAGTTTCTTCAATGGCTTTTGGCATGCCTTGTAGGGAAGTTGATGAGTTTTCTTCTCTATAAAAATGAAGATTGCTCCAGCGTTTGGTATCCATGAATTTATGCTAAAGTTATACTGTCGAAATGACATTGTGACTATTTCTTCGAGGGATGCTTACCTCCTAGATTCCAATCAATTTCGTGTTTGAGAGACAACACCTAATTGGTTTCTATTGCCACTTCTCATTCAGACTGGCAGATTGAGACTCATAATTGAAGTTTTGATGATATTTCCAGTTTTGAAGTTGCTAATACAGTCATGGCTGAAAGTCGATTTCACTTGCAACTCTCATGGTGATTTTTATTTGGTGATGGGTGTTTGATCAAATGACTTCTATGCCTTGGGCAACCCCTTCCACAAGTTTGCAGATTTTAGTTTTGAGTTGCTGATTCTATATGTCAAAATCACCTCTCAAGGAGGGCCTTACCATTCTTGAGAGCCTTGGGATTCGTGCAAGAATTATATATTGAGTTTTGATGCTGTTTTGTGATTTGATTTTGGGCGCCAACCTCCTAGAAGGCTTCTGCAAAAGACATCACTCAATTCGGAGGTATATTGAATGAGTTATGAACATTTTATTGGTTTCACAGTTCCTGGTTTACACTTTCAGTTTGCTGGTTTTTGTAATCAGATTGTTTTAAGTTCAGTTTTAGCCTTCAGTTTCCAGAATTTGAGTGTTGAAACATTGAGAAAATTCTTCTTTACATATTAGAATTGTTTGCAATCATTGTAATACTGGTAATTTGCAGAATTCATAATTATAAGGTTGAGCATTAGTAGTACTAATCCAACCAGTTTATTTTGGCTGCAATTACTTGTAATTTTCTATGCAAACATTAATTACCCCTGGATAGTTTACCGCCAATGTGGAGAATTGAACTTGTATCCCTCTTTGTACCCACTATCAAGTGGTGAATCCCCACACCTAAGTGGATGCCCGCCGCAGCGGAAGAATTAGTTAGTATGAATTTCTATGGCTGGTTATCCGCCTAGTTATTTCAGTTTCTGATAATTACTCTGTCATATGTTAGCACCTCTCCCTCACTGGGATCTTGAGTGCACATTCTTGACGTTGAGTTTAATTTCAGTTCCAATTGCATTCTCTTTCTATATCAAGTTTGGATCCTAGGGATCCTCTGACCATATGACCGCCCCTCTTCCTTAAGTGGTTTTAGGGTGCATTCTTGGTTAGAGTTGCTTTGGTAGTGTTTTGGATTTGGCGCTAACGCTAATCAAGTTGGCCAAGTGTTGATGATTGTGTAAAAATTGTGGCAAAAAATTGGTTAGCATATTTCACATGATGTGCATCTAGCCAAACTCAACTCTAAGCAAAGCTCATCAACATATCTCTCGAAATCCTGAAGTGCCATCTGAGTACTTACCAAAGAATCCCTAACGCCCTCAAGCTCTTGAGAGAGCTTATCAACCTCATCTTCTTTCCTTCTCAAAGCATTTGAATAGATCCCAACAAGGCTAAGGAGGTGATCCCGATCTGAAAGAAGGTGCAAGTAGTTTGTTTTCATTGTTCCCATACCTTCTTTGATTGCCTGTAGATCATGAGAAGACTCTGCATCAATTCCCTTTTGTCTTCCCTCTAACTGAACCATCCAAAGGTGATTCTCAATTAGTTTGTGTATTTTGTCATGATGAGATAACACTGCCACAATCCCATCCTCATTCACCTTCAACTAGTTCCTCAAACTGTGCAGAGTCGCAGACTATGGGACATATGACTAGCTTCTATTCCACATGGAGAAGCTTCTAATTGTGCCTGAAATTCTTTTTCCGCAAAGTCTTGTATATTTTCATGCTGATTTGGAAGTATGTCAGCACTAATTCCATCTGTCAAATCATCAGTGTCCTAAATTAGTGTCCAAGTACAAGGGGACTCAGGCTGCTCCATGTATTCATCATCATCCCGCTCAATTGAAACATCTAATGATGGCATGCTATCGTCCTGAAAAGAAGGAGGAACCTGTAACCCAAATAAGATCAACTCCTCTGCAGTTAGTTGCTCCTTGAACTTCTCAATATTCTGCTCAACCAATCTTTTTAACAACTCATGTGCCATGGGTGACACATCTTGCTCACATTTCCAAACAACCCATAAGTCATTTGGCACGAGCTTAGAAATAGCATCATCCTCATACAAAACCGAAGACATGATGGATTGCATAGAAGTAATCATACTACTAGGATGAACCTCATCAATAACACTCCAGAATGTATGAAACATTTCACGAATGACATCTTCACAATCCATGGATAATATAATGTTTTCAAATCTGAATTTTGCAAATGTTGCAAAAGGGGCCCTCTAACCAACCCCATTAGCCTACAAGGGTCAAATGATAGGCTAATCCTCCAAACTCTGAAGCTCCGGAAAATGGGGACATTACATACATCCAAATCACTTCCAAAGGTAATGGTATAGTCCCATGGGGAGAGATTATCTTGACATCCCATGAATTCGGTGATGACTTCATCATGTTGGAATAAGTATAATGATATGTGCATTTGTCGACCCTAGTAGGAAATTTTAGGGGATGGATGGCTAAGGTTGATGAAATGATTAGTTGTGGAGGTTATAGGAGTAATGGGGGTGATGGCATCGATGAAAAGATTGGTGGAAAAAACTCGTGAGAGGAGTGACAAGAAGCACCTATTTGGAAGTTGGAAGAAGTTTCCTTGGGATGTACGGAGGTCTTACCAACATCTTTGCCATGAGATCTATAGTTGAGGGCCTAAAATCTTGGATTTGCTTTGATTTCTACAGGTTTTGAGATGCCTTACTCATGAGGGCCTTATCCTTTTCCTTGATAATGTAAGTTTTCACAGATGTGATTGGCACTGGGATACTTGTTGCTTTGGAAACAAGACAAAAATCCATTTTTAGATGGAGTGGGAGTGATGGTGGTTGTAGTTCCCTTGAAAACTAGAAATTTGGATCACATAAAGATGGAGAAACCGAGGTGATAGGATTTGGTTTGGAGATGGGTTTAATATGGGTGGTTGGATCTTGAGAATATAGGGTCATGAAATGGACTAGTAGGGATGCTTAGATCTTGATTTGGATGAGGACATGTGTGGACATGCTTGTAATGAACCGGACCAATTTTTTTCCAATCTTTCAATAGCAATTACAATGCAACACGCACCCATTAAGGTTAGCTCCAAAACCAAAACGATGCGGAAAGTAACTCTAACCAAGAATGTGTCGAGGAGAGGCGAGCATATGGTCAGAGGATCTTATGCATGCAATACTGGAAGTAAACAATGCTAAAAGAACTCAATGCCAAGAATGTGCTTCCATACCCAAGGTGAGCAAGGAGCTACCATATGGCGGAGGAACTGAAAGAGATGATGCAATGCTGAAAGGTAAACTCAACACCAAGCATGTGCACTCCAAACCCAAGGTGGGTAAGGCGCTACCATTTGGTAGAGATTCTATTGTAAATGATGCAATGCTGAAAGTAACTCAAACACCAAGGATGTGCACTCAAACCCAGGATGGATGAGGTGCTAACATATGGTGCTGAGGATCTAATGCACTACAATGAAGATTGAACAATGGCCAGTCTCTTCCACTAAGAGTGGGAAATTACAATGAAACTTTGCAAGATAAGAATGATGGTTGAACAGGACTACTGTAGCAGCCTTACAATATGAAGCTTTCCAGCAAATAACACTGTGTCGGATGAGTAATAATGCTGCAAATATAGTATAGGCCTCTCCAATGTTCAATATGACTTGGAAAACCCACAACCAACTCAAAATGACAACTTTTATAATCTGATATGACAGACCAGCAACCTAAAACGCACAGACCAGCAACTAGACACCCCACTAAATTGCTCATAACACACCCAAAACTCAACCAAATGGACTGAAATGAAATGCACACGCTAGAACTGAAGATGGCACCCAAAAAGCAACTCCAAGACTGACCCAAATGTCTGATATTTATTTTTGCACAAATCTCGAGACAACTCAGCAATGAAAACCCTCTAGAAAGGGCAATTTGACAAGATAAAATCATACACTCAAAAATAAAATCTAAAAACCTGCAAGAAGGGTCGCCCCTAGCAGAGAAAGAGACTAGTTAACTACCTAGAACCATACAAAAATCACACAATGACTTCTAAACTAAAACTACCTTCAGCCATGCTAAAATCAGCAACTGTAAAACTGACCAATCTCTGAAATCTTCAACCTTGATGCTCTGTCTGCAAATCTGGATGAGAAGCAATCTCCGAAGTCTTAGCTAGGTGCTATCTTTCAAGCACGAAACCAAGAGAAATGGCTAGGAGGTATGCATTCCTCGAAGCAACTCTGAAAGCATTTCAGCAACATAACAGTATGATAGAAAAATAAGATGATAAAATGAAGAGTAGAGGCCTCCTTAAATAATCACTGAAAATAATCTCCAACAGCTTCTAGAAGGTACGCCCATCCTCCAAGGAATTAGGTTTTTGACTTGACTTTTGACTCCTTCCTCTTTAGGCGTCCAATCTCTCAAGATATAACATTTTAATTGATTAAAATGTTTCTTTAAATAAAATAATCTTCTTCTCCAAAGTTGGCGCCCCCTTCTCAAATCATATTTTCAACTTTAGAATATTAATAAAATACCTCATGAGGCATCCACCCCTTAAAGTCCCCTTTTTAAACACAACTTAAAGTCATACTGCTAGGCCATGGGGTTAATGTTAAAAAATAACATTATTTTAATAAAATTAACTTATCTCTCCAAAAATGCATCAAAAGGCCAGAAATCAATAATACCAAATGAATTGCCTGAAGAGGAAAGCCTGTTGAACTAATGCCAACTGGACTGCTGCCAAAAATAGAATTTACTAAAAATAGTAAATTCAGCAAGTTGCTCGGATCAAAGTGCATGTGATACCATTGCAAAGCTTTCTAAAAACCCAGAAAGAATTTGCAATCCAAAATCCCAAACTTCAAGATGCAAACCCCTGAATCTTCAAAAGAGACCATCAAGCAGTCGAAAACCCTAATTTTGCCTCTGACTAGCCAACAACACACCGGGGATAGGTTATCAATCACTGGAAAGTGTAGGGCTAAAAATGGGGACATTACAATGCTTTTGGCATATTAGACTTGCTTGGATGAGATGAGGGAAGAATGGTGTTTTGCATTGCTAAAGATTAGTGCATAGAGGGGTTTTTTGAGTTGCACACATAGATGGGGGAGGCATCGTTGACATGTAATGTCCCCTTCTCACTAGTGATCAGCTCAGTTACTCTCAGCCTATTCCGGAGGCCCGTAGGCTCGTTGAGGTAAAATTAGGGTTTCCTTGCTTGGAGGTTTGAGGCATTTTTCTGGGTGTTTACTATTTATAATAAATACTATTTTTAGCAGTGGTCCTGTTGGCAGTGCTTCAGTGTGTTCGTTTCTTGTTGGAGCAGTTGGTATTTTGTTGCAGACTTCAATATGCAGTATTTGTGGCATGTTTTTAATTACAAGGCATTAATGTTATAATTTGCAGTTGACCCCTTGGCGTAGTGGAATAACTTGAAGTTGTGTTTAAAAGAGGGGCTTGAAGTGGGACGCCTTCATTAAGGTGTTTTAATATTTTTTAATAAAGTTTTTATGTGCCTTGAAGTGGGACGCCATTTTGAGGAATTATGAACTTTGGAAATTTGAAAAGTTTCTCCTGTGGCTTTTGGCGTGCCTTGAAGGGAAGTTGATGAGTTTTATTCTTTTCTATAAAAGTGAAGCTTGCTCCAACATTTGGTATCCATGAAATTTTGCTTAAGTTATGCTGTCGAAATGACAATTGATATTTTGAATCGAGGATGCTACAACCTAGCCTCTCACCAATTTCGTGTTTGAAATACAACACCTAGTTGGACATTTGCTGCTTCTCAAATCAGACTAGCAGATTGAGCTCAACAGTTGAAGATTTTGATGAAATTTCCAGTTTTGAAGTTGCTGATACAGTCACAGCTGAAAGTTGAATTTGTATACAGCTTTGTGAGTAAATTTTATTTTGTTCTAGGCATTTAAGAATCTGATTTCTATGCTTTGAGCAACCCCTTCCACAAGTTTTCAGATTTTAGTTTTGAGTTGCTGATTTTTAATGTCAAAATCGCCCCTCAAGGAGGGTCATACCCATAGTTGGAAAACTCGCAGAGAACTCGGCGAGTTTTTAAAAACTCGCGAGTTTTTATAAAAAACGAGTTTTTATAAAAAACGAGTTTTAAAAAGTTTAACTCGCCAAAATCCAAAAACTCGTTTTTTTCGAGTTTTTTCGAGTTTTTAACAAAAACTCGCGAGTTTTTATGGCGAGTACTCGCCAAAAACTCGCCCGCGCAGGAATAAAGCACAAAACGTCTTTTATGTTCTTCATTTCATTTCAAAATCAATTGATACTTTGTGTGAGGAGCTAAAAACCCCCCCCAAGCAAGGAGATATCATTTCCAACGATTTTCCATCGAGGAGAGCGGATTCAAACGCCATTTTGTGTGGATTTTGAAGAGAAATTCGATTCAAAGGTAGGGTTTTTGTTTTTGTTTTTTGTTTTTGATTAATCATTTTCTTTCATTGTTCTTGCAAAATACTCATTCCAAATTGAAAAAAAGACATGATAGAGCACAAAGAAACAATTTTTTTGCATTTAGAATCCAAAAAACAAAATTCATCACAATCTTTTGTTGATTTTTGCTGATTTTTTTCATTTTTTTCACTATTTTTTGAAATTTTCAGACCTAGGTTCATTTTTTGTGTAGAATGATAAGATTAGTTAATAATGTTAATTGATAATTCATTTAAGCACATTTGTATCAATTTAAATGAAATTTAGCTCTAGATTTTTTAAGTTTTAATGATTTTAGGTTGTTTTTAAATTTTTTTTATATTAAAAAACTAATATGTTGTGCTTATTTTTTGAATGTGTAGATTGATCATTGATCAGTGAATACACATTACACACTATAATGGCTTCTGGCTCTGGTTCAGGCTCAGCATCAGGTTCCGCCCCCACCCCATCAACTTCCACCCCTCACACAGCATCATCATGGGTTCCAGGCACTCGTCCTGCAGGGGCTAGAGACCCTACATGGAAATATGGTGTCAGAGGGCCAGTGCCTGGAACAGTTGTTTGTAGTGAATGCAAAAAAACATATCATGGAGGCATAAATCGCCTCAAATACCATCTAGCAGGCATTCCTCAGCGTGATGCCAAGGTTTGTGAGAAGCCCAAAGAAGAGATTAGAAGAGAGATGCTTGCCCTACTTTCACTTGCTGAGGAAAAAAAAATGCAAAAGGAGAGGGCTAAAAAAGCCATAGCAGCAGCCATAGCCAGTGGACATGCGCATGCCCATGGGACTCAGGAGCACGAGGCCGAGCACATGGAGATAGAGTCAGATGAGGATGCAGAGCCAGATATTGTTGGCATTGTGGGCTCTCTTCGTGGTCCACGGATTCGCACTCATGGCACAACCACCACAGCCACAGCCACACCATCCTCTAGGCCCCCCTTGTCCTCTAGTTCGACTAGAGTGCCAATGCCACCACCACCTTCATCTTCACGCAACCCACAGAGTTTTTTTGTGCCAAGAAACACACCAGGAGCACAGGTATCATTGGAGGCTATAGGGTGGAACAAGGAGGTGCATGAACATGCTAGCATGGCATGTGCTGATTTTTGGTATTTCAATAACATACCATTCAATGTAGCGAGTAGTCCCTATTGGCACAATATGGTCACTTCATTGACAGTTGCGGGAAAAGGCTTCAAGCCACCTTCTCGCAAAGATTTGAGTGGGAAGTAAGTGACAAATCAACTTAAATTTTATGTTCTTTCATTTAAAATTTAAATTAATTTATTATTTATGTTGAATTCAAGCTATTTTTTGTTTAAAACTTACAATTTTGTACTTATTTAATTATTTTACTTTGTACTTGTAGGTTGCTCACAAATGCAACCGAAAGGGCAATGCATGTGGTGGAAGAGCAAAAAAATAAATGGAAAAAATTTGGCTGCTCAATTCTTTCTGATGGGTGGACGGATGGGAGAAACCGCACCATCCTTAATTTTTTGGTTGCTTCCAAAGGTGAAGTTGTGTTTTGGAAGTCGATGGATGCTTCCAACAAGATAAAAACTGCAGATACATTGTGTACGTTGTTGGAAGAAGTTGTGATGGAGGTGGGGATTGCTAATGTGGTGCAAGTCATCACAGATAATGCAGCAGCGTATGTGGCAGCGGGAAGAATGCTTGAGAGTAGACATCCATCACTCTTTTGGTCACCTTGTGCGGCTCATTGCCTTGACCTTCTTTTGGAGGACATAGGCAAACTTGTTTGGGTGGCACCGATTGTAGATGATGCAAGGAGCATCACAAAATATATCTACAATCACCCTTGGGTTCTTAATTTGATGAGAGAGCATACGCAAGGGAAGGAGTTGGTGAGATCGGGTGCCACAAGGTTTGCAACAATTTTCCTAACGTTGCAAAGCATTATGGATTCTTTGGGCTCTCTAAAACAAATGTTCGTGAAATGACTCTTCATATTCAAAGAAGCCCGAAGGAGAGAGAATTTCTGCAATAGTCTTCGACCCCTTGTTTGCACAAAAAGCTACAAAGATCATGAAGGTAACTTCAAAACTTTGATTTTAATTTTAATCTCAAGTTGAATATAAATATATATATTTTAATTTAACTTTAAGCCTTTCAATGTAAATTTCTAACTTTGATCTTTTTGTATTTTTAATCTAGGTGTCGAAGCCCTTGGTTAGAGTCCTCCGCTTGGTAGATGGGGATGAAAACCCAATAGGATACATTTATGAGGCCATGGATAGGGTGAAATAAGCTAACCAATTTTTTTCGATGAAGTAACACAACATAACCAGCACTTAACCAACTTGATTAGCGTTAGCTCCAAATAGAAAACCAAACTTGAAAAGAACTCACACCAAGAATGCACACTCAATCCCAATGAGGAATAGGTGTTGTCATATGGCGGAGGAGCTAAATGAAAAATACTTGAAAGAAACTACTCGACGTCAAGAATGTGCACTCAAGATCCCACTGAGGGCGAGGTGCTAACATATGACGGAGTGTTGAATTGAAACTAGAAATGAATAGGCGGATAACCAACCATGAAGAGCATTTCCACACTACCACCAAACAATGGGGGGAAAAGATTACAATTAAAACAATTCGTCCGCTGCGGCGGGCATCCACAAAGTTGTGGGGATTCACCACTTGAGAGTGGGTACAAGAGTAATACAAATCCAATTATCCACACTGGCGGTAAACCATCCAGGGGTACTAATGTGAAATTAAAGAAAGAATTGCAGCAATAAAGGACTGGAACAGTACTACTGTTTACAGTCTTACAATATGGAAAAAGAGCTGCAAATTACATGAAAATTACAATAGATTCAATGTACCATGATACTGGATGATTCCATGTTAGACATCAACAATAAATGATGAAGAAAGGACTGGAGATTCAAACTTAAACAAGTCTGATGTAAAATAACAATTCTGGAAATGAATAACCAGCAACTGTGAAACCAATTAAATGTTCATAACTTCACCAAATTACCTCCGAATTGAGTGATGTCTTTTGCAGAAGCCTTCTAGGAGGTAGGCGCCCAAAAACAGATCACAAAACAGCACCAAAACTCAGCATATAATTCAAGCACGAATTCCAAAGCTTTCAAGAATGGTACGACCCTCTTTGAGGGGCGATTTTGTCATTAAAAATCAGCAACTCAAAATAGAAATCTGGAAATTTGTGGAAGGGGTCGCCCAAAGCATAGAAATCAGATTCTCGAATGCCCAGAACAAAATAAAAATTACTCACAAAGCTGTATACAAATTCGACTTTCAGCTGTGATTGCATCAGCAACTTCAAAACTGAAAATATCATTAAAAACTTCAACTGTTGAGCTCAATCTGCTAGTCTAGATGAGAAGCAGCAATGAAAACCAACTAGGTGTTGTATTTCAAACACGAAATTGGATTGAAACTAGGAGGTAAGCATCCCTTGAAGTAAAAACCAAGTTGTCATTTTGATAGCATAACATTAGCATAAATTCATGGATAATCAGCTCTTCAAACAGCAGCAATATATAAGCTTTAGTTGGCAAATGAAGCAACAAGAACTCTTCAAATTCCAAGAAGTTGAATCACTTCAACTTCCAAAAGGGACGCCACCTTTTTGCCTTTTACTTTTTGAAATAATAAAATATCATTCAACTTCCCCTTTAGACATCCATTTCATATTGCAACAATAAAGCATTTATTAAATAATTAAATGCTCACTTGACCCCTTTATGTCCCCTTCTTTAAAACAACTTGAAGTCATCAAGCCTAGGCGTGGGGTACAACTTCAAGACATGAAAATTGACTAAGTCTGAAAATCAATCCAAGGAGGTAGCCAAATACAATGCCCAAGCTGCAACTAATGAATTGCTAAAAATAGCAAACTGACAAATGCCAAACTGAACCAAGTTGATGATGATGCTTCTGCCAAAAATGAACTTACTAAAAATAGCAAATGCCAAAAATAGTAAGTTAACTTCAAAACCATCAGAAAGCCAAACTAAACACTGAACTGCAAAGGATTGAATTGCTGCAAGATAGATACTGCCAAAAGATAGACTTGCTAAAAATAGCAAACTGCTATAAATAGTAAGTCTGCACAACATCCTCTGAATGCCAACTGAGTAGTATCTGAAAGAGGAAACCCTAGTTTTCTACTTTAGCTTAGCCTACGGATTTCCGGAAATAGGCTAAATCCAAAAGAAGAGTGTATGGCCAAAATGGGGACATTACATAGGGCCAAGGAGGCCATCAAAAGTTATTATATGGGGGACAGCCTCAAATTTGATCCCATATGGGAGATTGTTGATAGGAGGTGGAACAATCAACTCCACCAACCCATCCATGCAGCAGGGTACTTCCTCAACCCTTCTTATCTCTTTTCAGAGAACTTCTCCGATGCTAATGGAGAGGTTATGGAGGGGCTTACAACATGCATTCAAAGGATGGAACCCGATGTTGCAGTGAGAGACCTCATTGTCAAGGAGATGGATATGCAGGGGAGGTGTTGTGACCATTTCACACATCGCCCCATTGCAAATGGGGACCCCCTGTTTTCGCTTTTTGCCTCGATGTTGCAACTGCTTATCACTTGTCTTTTTTACAATGAGGTCATCATTTTGAGGGTTCCAAGCCAGTCTTTTGCAAGTCATCTGAGCCAAGTCAAGAATTCATGCTTGAATCAGTGCGTGCGCGTCACCATCGTTAACTTGCGAAGGCACAGAGGCGAATCATTGTCGTTCGGTCAAAATCCGACACTTCAAATTTTTAGGGTTTCTCACCCGGGCCCCTTATTTTGCGGACCACCTTTTGGCACTTTTGGGCAATTACGGGATCCCTATTTTTTAGGGTCTATTTTGGAAAATTTCTATTTTTAGAAAGTTTCTTTTTAGAAAAGGTCCACGAGCTAAGTTAGGTTTGGTTTTGAGTTGAGTTGGGTTCGAGAACCGGTTCGCCGATTGAGGATTTTTTGGGTTTGGGTTAGTTTGGTTCGGTAATACAAAAACATATAAAAATCAGAAATATATACATATTTGCAGCAGTAATTAAGTTCAGAATACACCACCATATTAATAGTCAAATAACATAGCAAAAAAACACCACCACTTTATACTCAAAAGTCAAATGTCATGATATAGAATTATAAATTAAAGTTTACAATCAGCCATTAATAATTATTAATTATTGATCATTGATCAATCTGAATCATATGGGTCATCAAAAAAAGCAGCATCATCAGCATCATTAGATGCTAAATTTTGTGTAGAACCACAAATAACATTAGTGGCACTCGCACAAGCACTGCCACTAGCACTAACAGTACCGCTCTCATGCTCAGTAGTAGCTGCTTCAGGCTGATAGTCATCATCAATATCAAGTGCAGCGAAGTGACTTGTGGAAGCATCCAAGTCAAGCTGCTCTGGCTCAATATCCCACCTCCTTGTGTCTCCTTTGTAAGAACTATCCTTGTGTGTAAGGAGGCGCAAGTTTGAATGCACATACACCAAGTCCTCAGCCTTTTTTGAATGTAGCCTATTGCGTTTTATTGAGTGGATGAAGGAGTATGTGCTCCAATTCCTCTCAGAAGAGGATGAACTAGCAACCTATTAAGACCAAATTAAATTAATAAATAGTTAAGAGTTACAAAAATTAACTAAACAAAATTATTAATTAAAATTTAAAATTAAAATTACAAATATAAATTATAAAACTTACTTGGGATAAAAATTTTATTGCAATAGGTTGGAGGTGCATGTATTCTTGCCCATGGAAGTACCACCAACTATGAGCAGCCACCCTACACTTGTCTCGAAGAGCATCCATATTCTGATCAACACTCCCAGAGCATGCAAAAGCCATAAACTCAGCCCTCACTCGATCACGTTGGTCACGATCATTGAAGATTCTACGAATTGCTGCCTTGTACCCTTGGGCCACTTCACCATCCCTATATGGAGCAACTCTTGATGAAGCAGAAAGTATCTCAGGGCTATAATATTTGGGACTCAATGCAAAAGCGAGAAAATGCAAGGGAGTGGTCATTTTGTTCCATCTATCAGCCATGATTTCCTGTAGCTCTTTGAAGAATTTTTCTTCAGGATCTTCCTCTTTTGCATTGATGATGGATCTCATCTTCTCAATCATTGAGTCGATACCATCATATACTTCGCCCAAACAAGGTCTATCCAAGTCAGTGTAACGGATCATGCTCAGTATGGGCTCGGTGAAACGGACGAGATACTCAACACGATCCCACCAACCATCATCTAGGACCCTTTGCTTGATCCTATTTGCCCTTTCATTGCTAGATTGCCTCCATACAACCCAATTAGGGCTGATTACCATGGCACATAGTGCCTCACGAACCTTTATAAGTCGTCTCAACACAATTGTGTTGGAGGCAAAACGGGTCTCGACAACCTGTTTGAAAATCAAAATTAAAATTAAAATATAATTTAAATATAAAAATCAAAATATAAAAATTAAAATTAAAAGAAAATTCAAAAATTTAAAAATATTGAGAATTAACTTACCTTCAACAACTCCAATTTAGAGAATTGTCTAAACATTCCTTGCGTCATATGGTGGTTGGTGACAAACATTTGGATGCCTTCGCCCTCCGCATACACCTGTTTGATCCATTCAATTTTGGATCCAATTTTTTGTAGCATTAGATTGAGGGAGTGGACAGCACAAGGTGTCCAAAAAATGTGTGGATACTTCTCCTCAACCAATAACCCAACAGCCCTACAATTTTTGGCATTGTCGGTTACAACTTGCACAACATTTTGATGGCCCACTTCTTCAATAGCTTGGCAAAGGATGTCAGCAATAAATGGACCATCTTTCACTTGTCCTTCACAATCCACTGCTCTCAAAAACATTGCCCCTTTAGGGGACACAGTAATAACATTGATCAATGGGCGATTTCTTGCATCTTTCCATCCATCAGAAACTATGGTCACCCCTGTTTCGATCCACGAATCCCTTATGGGCTTCAAAGAGTCTGCTACATGTTTCACCTCTTTCTCCAATAAGGTGCAACGCACCTTCTCAAAACCTGGGCCCTTATACCCCTTTGGAGCCTCATTAATAGATTTAACTATTTTTTGCCAATATGGTGAACGAACAACATTGAATGCCAATCCATTGGCATAGACACATCTTGCTATGTCTTGATCAGCAATCTCTCTTGCCTCATTTTGAAATGAAGCTTCCAACGGTCCCTTAGATCTTTTATTTGAAGAGGGCATAGTTTGCTCTTGAGGGATGTCCATAAATGGATGGCTTTCTGTAGGTGGAAAATAAGATGGTGTAGGGGGTTTCATGGATCGAGATCCTTTCTTCAAAGGATGGCTTGTTTTACCACTGGTTGTTTTTTGGTCTGCCTTTTCTTGCTCAGCAATATATTTCAACACTATATCGTCTGGAATGCCTTCGTTGTTTTCACCTGGACAATTTTTGATGCCTGTTTCAGGGATCCCGCACAAATGCCCTTTTACTCGACTATATGAGCTCGAATATTGAACATTGCAATGACTACAAATCCAAATATATCCTCCACCACCTGGAAGTTGCCGAACCATTTCTACATATTTCCAAAGGGGAGAGGCTGGGTTTATTTTGAAACGAGATTGGATTGAGCCTGAGGAGGTGCCGGTTGCCATTGTAATACGGAATAGTGAATACCTAAGGCACAACATATTGAAATTTTGGTATTGATTCATTGAATTTGAAAGTAAAAGACTTAATTAATTTCAAAAAAATGAAAAAATTGAACATGTGTTATAGACATTTAGAGGAATGAAAAGTAAAACAAAAGAATTGAAGTTCACTTGTGAAAATTAATGTAAAAAAAAAATCAAAAACTTCAAAGAACCTACCTCTTTTGAAGAAATCTTGCTCTACGATCTTCTTAGCAACGAATAGACACTTGCAAGTGCTTAGGAATAGCACAACAATCAACTTTGAACAATCTACGATCAACCTTCAAGTCTATTCCAGCTTGTGCAAGCAAAAGAGAAAGTTCAGCAATGGAGGCAAAAAATTCTTTTTTCTCATTCACAAATTGGTAAATGAGTTTCACTTTACCTATTTCATGTTTTT
>VDFB02061092.1:0-11637 GCA_007258455.2 Sequoia sempervirens
GTTTGTGAATTTCAATTTATTTTGGTACAGTTGGTCGAGAGTGGGATGCACTACATTTGTACGTCGCCGACAATCTTGATTGGATGACGATATGGATTGAACGATGTCAACAATATGGTCGCACATTAACATGGGAAGGTGTGGCTTCATTGGTTAAAGAAGCTCATCGTAATGGAGATTCCAATGTTACACAAAGGGAAATTGATTTAGCATATGGTTTAAGAGATAAACAAGTACGTATAAATATATTAATCACCCATATTATTTAATCATTTTCAAGTATATTGATGTATATATCTTGAGATTGTTTTCTTTGCATACATTCATCCAAGAATAAATATGTTTATCAACTGACGATATTGTAATAATTTTTACATGTTTGACATATTGCAGGTAAAACACCACAAGGCTATGTGGTGCAATGGTTGTAAATTTCGAATCAAAATGTTGGATGATATGAAGAAAACTTGTGATTCTGGTATAACTGCAGTCTTTCAGGTGACTAATGTTTCATCTAGAAGTGACATACATCTGGAAGTCTCAAAAAATTGATACTATGGGATTTTGGATGATATACTTGAGTGTGACTTTAAGTCCTTTAGATTAATTTTCTTCGTCATCCTATGGTACAGGCTACGATTGAATGAAAATGATCCTACGAGAACTGTTATTGAACATGATAATGGATTTACCATGGTTAATATAAGGTTGATCGAGCGAGCTGGAAATGAGCCCTATGTTCTTCCAAGACAATGTGAGCAAGTATTTTTACTTTCGGAGGTGTAGGTAAAGCTAGGTTGGTCATTTGTTGTTAGACATGATCCAAGAGGAAGGCTAGTAAAGTATAATGTGGTGGAAGAAGAAGATACAAAAGAACTAGAAGATGATGTAGATGATGATCAGGATCAACGGTTAGTTGATGATGTCTCTGACGAAGATGTTGAAGAGGAGGAACTAGATGATGATGATGTAGGAGTTAATGTTCATGAAGATGACATTTGTGTGGATGATGACATTATCGAAACTAATATCAATGACGATGATGATGATATGACCAATCCTTACAATGTCGAATCTGGATCGAGATGATCTGGACAAAGAGTTAGATGAAGAAGAAGATCAATGACATTGAAATGTATAAGTTATGCAATTATATTATCTATTTGATATTAGTTTCTTGATAGAATTATATTTGACTTATGTGGTTACATAATTAATTCATGATTTTTTAAATTTTATGCCATTACATAATTAATTTAATGATGTACTTTTTAATATTTGAAAGGTCAAAAAATTAAAAAATTTCAATAGTGATGTTAACAACCTTGAAATTAGTGTGCTTTATATTTCATGTGATCATAAAAGATTAGAAATTCAGTTGTAGAGGTGGTTGTTCAGTGGTTGACGTGTATGTTGGTTCTTTTACTATGTAACCAGGTTTGTCTTCTAATATACCTATGGAATTTCCAATTCCAATTGTAGGCATCTTGAAGGACCTAGACCAACTGACGAGGACTTTAAAATCCTCGTACACTTCGGGCTCTGCAAGACCTGGGAGGGTGATCCTTAATGTGTTTACAACCTCTGCACCATTATTATAAAAACATTAACAATAGCAGATGATCTCACTTAATAGCTCAACGATAATATAATATCAACTATCTAGAGCGTGAGATAACTAAACACAATCCATTGTATAAGATAGTCAATGATTTGCAATTTGTAGCAAGCTCTAGGCAAAGACAAACAAATACTGAACTACACGAATAATTACAACTTAGATCAGTGCCATATATCCATTGCAGGAGTCAAATTCATAAGCATCTAGAGGTTTATAATAGATTTAATACATCACATATAAGATCCCTGACAATATTGCATTACAATTTCATCAGTGTGCATTCTAACCTAGGACTACTTATCAAATCCTTATACAACACATATTCACCTATAATCCCATTCAAGCATTTTCATTAATTCCTTGAATTAAAGATAAAATAGAATCATACACACCACAATAGTGAGATGGATAAAACAACCATTAGTTATTTCATTGAAAGTTCAGATATGCATGTACAATGGAGAGACATGAGCTCGAATTTTCATTTCAACTCAAATGCTAGTACTGTTATACAACATTAAATCTCTAGGAACACAAAACCTGTTACATAATGACTCAAAACCTAAATTGCATTTCTCTAAACCCATCAGACTTTACAATTCACTATGTAACTTCACCTAGACTCGACAAAAATTATCTAACTTGCTAACCTGTACTTCTAGCCTTGAAATCCTTCTTATAGAAAATGAAGGAGTAAACAAGCACCAGGCCAAAAAGTACACCTGTCACCAGTCAATTGGAGCACCTGGTGATATTCCAAAATTTGCTACAATAGCCACCACCTTGAAAAATATTCTTGTTCAAAAATTATTACAACAACAATCATCCTGGAGCATATTCTCAGTCATCATGTCAGCGGAGGAAGGTTGATGTAATAACAAAAAACCATGCGAAACCCACGCCAAGAAGGTCATCCATACAAAACTGGAAACACTGTAACCACAACATCTGATTTGCCACCTGTCGGTAGCCCACTCTTTTTACTCATCATCATTCAAATACTTAGCCACCCACCTTTGGTATTCTTCATCAGTTGGCCAGTCAAAATTAATCACCTCTTTTACCTTTGTACTATAAGACAAATACTTTACCGCTACCTGATTAACATCTCTTTCAAAAGATTCCAAAAATGAGCCTGTACCAATAATCTTATTCATACAATTGACCAACAAATCATAATCTGAGTCATCACAAATTATTTTAATTTGATTATTGATGACTTTACTTGCTTGATCCTGCCATTGTTGGAGTGTTATGATTTCCCCCTACTCATCAGTTATGTCAGGTAACATTGTGTTACCCCAATCATTAAAGTTCTTTACCAATTCCCTAATCTTCCTACTTAGATCATCTGGTAAGGTCTGAAAACCTTGCAATGATTTAACTAATATATAAGTAGGCTTCAATGATTTGGGCCTGTTATTTACATCAAACCTCGAGGCTTTATTCATAACATCTAGATTATTTTCCCTAGGGATCCAATTTTGAATGATTGGAATCACTATCCCCTGATCGCTATCAATATTATTTATTGCTTCAAATAGCAAATAATACAAAGAATGTATAGAGGGAAGTTTATTATCCACCTTTTCATTTAAATTCTCCAAAATAAGAGTAACAATTTCTTTTTCTTTTGAAAGAAAACCCTCCTCTTTTACCCTTAGTGATGTTTGTAATTGATCAGTTTTTTGAATGAGCTGCCTCTTTGTTGGATCAATAGACCACTCTATTTGTTCATCAAATTGTTCTAGAGGAGGGGTAAGAGTAGGATTTTGAATGGGAGACCCTCATGTAGAAACATTTGGAGAAGCAGGAGGCATTGAACCTACTATGGGAGGTGATGTGGTGGTTCAGGAAGCAGGAGGCATTGACCCTTCATATCCAAATCGGATAGAACCAATTTAGCTGACCTAGGAGGGGACAACATACCAACCTGCATGTCTTGATCAGTAATAATAATTTCATCTGTGAGATCCTCAGGTAGGTGATCAGGTCTTTGCCTCTTAGGGCTTGGCTCAGGTGGTGGTGATGGGGGACTGTGCTCTGGTGAAGATTTTAATTCAATGATTTTGATAGCCCTAGGTGCTTTGAATTTTGGGCATGGTCATGAAGGTACCTTCATTATTTTCTTCCCTTTTCTATCTACTTCTTCCTCATCACTGCCAGTATCCCTTTTCCTCCTATAGATGGGTTTCCTTTCTGTAGGCTGACAAAATGGCCTTGTTTCAATTGGCATATCATTTTGTCCTTGCATATCCAGACTTAGCCTTAAATTTATCTTTTTGGTTGTCAAGGTGTCCATTATTTCCTTGAAATTCTTCATTAAAAAATCAATTCTCTTGTGGTATGGAGTGAATTCCATCAATGGATCATATGTTGGATCCATTTCATGCACAATATCCAGTAGCTTACTATAAGCTATCCACGTTTCCTTGTTCAATTCCTGTCTATTTAAATCAAATTCATTCCTGATCAGGTTCTTAGGGAAATTGAACTCATGTGCAAATTTTCCACCTTTTATTCTTTGTCTGAAAAGAGCAAAGAAACCTTTAGGATCATGTTGTCGCCTTGGACCAAATCTCAAATGGTAATCAACAAATAATTTTTCAAAATGTGTCCAGCCTCCCTTTGAAAATGTAAAGTTAGATACTACTGTATAATTAGGGAATAATGTTCCCTTCCCCTTTCTAGTTAGGTTATCTTCGTGAATACACCCCATCTGCCACATAACTTCTGCAAACCCTAGTCTTGGTGGCACATTGTATGGTAGTATGTGAGGGGTTCCTTGAAATCCATATATTCTCAGGACAGTGCTGACTAGATATGGGATAATGTCACCCCAGTTATGTAAAACCCTTAATTCTGGTTTCCTCTCCTTCAGCCTAAGGAAATCATGCACTTCCTGAGGGATCCTAGGTACATTTACCATCAATCTAGCCCTCAATATTGCAACAAAACAATTATCAAATTGCACATAATTGGTGCTTTCCTTATTACAAGACAAATATGTAGCCCATATCTATACTGAAAATCTTTCTCCATTAACTGATTGTCTTAAGTTCATATTCTCAGCAAAGAACTTAACATTCCTAAACAAGAACATATGCATCAACATGGAATACCAAAAGAATTGACTACCAATATCACCATTTTGTAGCTTCGACAGTCCTTCATCTATCCTCTCCACCAAAAAAGAAGCAAAGTCATATGTTACAGAGAAGTTAGGGTGTTGTATTTGCACCCCATGAACATGTATGCAATTGGCATTACTGTAGCAGCCTTGTTGAAACCCAAAATTTGACATAGTGAATAGAAAGTAGCCAGGAAAGGCTTTCCAAAACAATTCAATCTGAAGGGTTCCTCATCACTAGGGATGATGTGAAATTGTGAACCCCCCGCCTTAACCAAATGAGGTGGAAGCAACTTAACCCTAAAAAGAGATTGCAATTTTGTATACTCCTGCTTCATTTCTTCAAGATTAATAGGAACCAAGTCATCACTTGGCTCACTTAAATCAAAAGTCTGTTGGATAACATCTCTGTTAATTTCTAATAGAACCTCTCCATCATTATCTCTGATTACCCATGTGATAGGGTCATATCTTTTGGCCACTGCTTTAAGTAAGTCCACATCAGGGAACATATTTGGAATAACTAGCTTTCCCATGTCGTACATCCATCCATTTGAAAAAGGATGAGGAAAATTACTCTGTCCATACCATAATCTAAAAATTTCTAAGCTTGTGAGTGGAACCCTAGCAGTAGCAATGTTGGAATTATTACACACCAACCCCTCCCCTACAATTTTCCCTCGCATCAACACCAAACCTTTCCTTCTCTCATTTGTTGATAATGGAAATTGATCTAGGAAATCATCGTACAAGTTTCTTTTCAAATACTCAATGTGGCCAGAGTGCTGCTTGGTTGGCGCCATTTTAGACAAATTAGGGCCTCACTACAATGTTACACTTCAAGTGGCTATGACTAAGTAGAGATAGGAAATTATAGAGTAAAAATACCGTAATTCCTCACAATTTATGATTTAGCAATAGCCCTAACAAAAGATTTTAATGAACTCATTAACAAGCATAGCAGACCCCCCTTTCCCAAATTTAGGTGTAGAATGACTGGGAAATAGAGAAAATTAACTCATCTTTTTTCGCACAAACTCCAATTTATGGCTGCAACTGTTTGCAATTTCACCTTTTGCTCTGAAACTATTTTCACAAAATACTTGGATGCTTTGTGATACAAATGAGATGAGTAAATTTATTTTATGTCAATCAAATCTTGCCAGTAGATGTCTCATCCGCCATTAAATCCCACTCACTAGCTGCACGAAGGGCTCCAACCATAATTTGATACATATTTAAATTTGAGTCATTAATCCTTCAGTTTGATCAAATCATCAAAGACCATCTTCAAAAAAGGCTGACATAATCACCAACACGGAAATAAAGGGGCCCACTATGTCATACACCGTGAAGGAATTCCACGTGGCAGTTGCCCACGATATCATAATCCTTTGATTTACCATCGCGGGATGGTGGGCACCGTCGATCTTTTTACCATAAATCTTGCTCCTTCAAAAATGGTCGCTGTCCTTTCCTTTAACTGTCGAACAAATTTTCTCTTAAAATCATAACATCTGCATTGAAATAAAATATGTGCACCTTACAAAAACATTAGTAATCGGCCTTGTAATACATTTAAAACCGGAAAACACTTTCTTCACTCCTTAGGCTTCATTGGATGAGACACGTGGCAGGCACCTGCGAGATCACGATCCCAAAATTCCTAATCACGGGATGGCAGGCACCGTCAATCTTGAAGAGACAACTCATCAATGGTCACAAAAATTTCATCCTTTAGGAGGGGCACGTGGCACCCGCCTGTGATATTGTGATCCCCGTAATCCCTGATTATGGGATAGCAGGCGTCATTGATCTCGTTCCTTTAACACAGTCGCCAGCCATGTCGTTAACCTTCAAGCAACTTTTTTAGTGAGATTATAACATATCCATCGATTTAGAACATGTGCATCTCGAGAACACTTTAGTAATCCGCCCCTTAATACATTTAAAGCTGGCTAGTGTTTCCTTTACTCTTTAGGCTTCATCGGATGAGACACGTGGCACCCTCCCATGATTTTGCAATCAACCCAAGCACCATCGCGGGATGGCGGGGAACGACTCAAATCAAATGGTAGTTGGTCAGCGATAGCTCAAATTTGATCCCCCGATAGGACACGTGGCGCCCACCGTGATTTCACGATCCTTCAATTCTTGATCACAGGATGGTGGGCACCATTGATATCTACAGGAAATAGATCAACGGAAACACTAAATCAACCCTTGCAAAATAAAACATTCATTAAAAGGAGAAGTGGGCATTACTAGGCGGACGACAAATAAAAAAATTATATTTATAGAAGAAAAATAAAATAAATTTACAATTTGTTTTATAATTTCACTTTTAACTTTAAATGTATGTTCACTCATTAAGTTGTATTTTTTTTACAATCACATTTTTATTTTAGATGTTTGTTTATAAAATATAAAGATGTATTAAAAATATATTAGAAATATTTTTCTTTATATTATATAGCATTCATAACATTAAATTAACATAGAATAATTTCACAATATCACTTAACCAATCAAGAAAAATTTAATCATTACTATGCAACATTATTCTCACATCAAACTAACAAATAAACATTGAAAGCAAATTTTTTTTTATATTATAACATTCATAACTTAAACCTTTTATACACAATATCAACTTAATTATAAAAAACACATAAAATTATTTATAAGCAACTTAAATTTTTTAACAATTTAATAAAATATAATTTAATATAATTAAGAAAAATTAAATAAGAATTATAGATAAATTTATGAAATATTGATTTACTTATCAAGAAAAAATAGATGATAAATTTACTTATTATAGATAAATCTACTTACCAATCTATTTTAACCATCAAGAAAAAATTAATCATTAGTGATTGCAACATTATTAGCACATCTTTTAAACTCACAACTAAAAATTGAAAACACATTTATTTTTTATATTATAACATTCATAACTGAAACCTTTTTATACACAATGTCAAGTTAACTATAAATTGTATAGAGTTTAGAATTGCTATATCTCTCATATATCAACATAGGTAAATTTGAAAATATTTTATATTATATAATTTAAAAAAAAAATGAATGAATTTATAGAAGATTATTTTTATTAAAGTGATAGAATCTAATCCCAATACTAAAATTAATTATAAGTCTAACCATAACCCCAACCCTAAAACTAACACTAATTAACTTCAAACCTAACTCTAATTTGATATCCAACCCTAAACATAACTATTATTCTAAAACTAACATTAATGAAACCCTAATTGAACCATAACCCTAACCCTAATACTAACCCTTGCCCCAATTGAACCCTAACACTAACCCAAAGCTCTATCATAGAGCCTTAATCTTTACCCCCAACCCCAACCCTAATCCTAATTGAATCCTATACCTAATTTTAATTAAAGTCTAACCCTATTTGAACCTTAAACTTAATTGAACTCATGTTTAGAGTTAGGGTTCAATTAAGGTTAGGGTTGAATTATGGTTATGATTAGGGTCAAAATTCAAATAGGATTATGGTTGGAGTTTAATTAAGGTTGCTATTCACTTAGGGTTAAGGTTCAACTAGTATTCAATTTGGGTTAGGGATCAATTAGGGTTATAATTGAATCAGGGTTTAATTAAGGTCAGGGTTAAGGTTAGTCTTAAATTAGGGCTAGGATTGGAGTTAGGGTTCAATTAAGGTAATGGTTATTGTCTATTTTAGGGTTAGGGTTCAATTAGAGTTCTCTAGGGTTTTGATACAATTAGGGTTAGGTTTCAAGAATACCTAGGGTTACGATTACAGTTCAATTAGTGTTAGAGTTAGGGTTATAATACGAGTTCAATCAGGTTAGGGTCAAGGTTTAATTAGTGTTAGAGTTAGGGTTGCAATAATAAAATTTTCCATATTGATATGGAAAGTCATTCAATTAAATTCATATACAAATGCACAAATAAGAATTGGTAATTAAGAATTCTCTAGAACTAAAGTTATAACAATAAATACAATCCTTAGCTTAATCATTTGTTCTTTGTTAGGGTTGGGATAATAATTTAACGAGGCCAACTGAGACTTAGGAAATAAAAGATTGCGGAGGAAATAAAGTATTAAAATAAAATTTGGGTTTTAATTTTAATCCGGTGACGTAAGCCTAAGCCATTAACTCCAGTGGTCATGTCACCGATGACTTAGCCAAAGCCTTTCATTAAATACTAACTGTGTAATGTGTAGGTTTTCCAGATTTGAAGATATGGGAGAAGATCTTGATCGTACCCCGCCAACTCGCAGACCTAAGGTGTCACCTTGTTATTTGGCGCGAGGTCATCAAAAGGAAGATGTATGTCCTGTATGGAATGTGGGGCCCAATCTCCACTATTGAGCTCATAACCTATGGTTTTAGATCGACAACCAAGATCAAAAGCTAATGTAAATCTCTGTCGTTCCCTGCTAGCTCGCAAGAGGAAGATGAAGGTTGGTGAAACATTAATGAATTATTCCTTGCTTGTGTAGTCATGTCGATGTCAATCTGTGTGAAGATGTTGTTGTTGGAAATCATGAAGGGTGATCTTTGGATTCTCATCCAGCTCTAGTTAAATGGTGACAATACATATGCCACCAAATTGCCATGTTTGCACATGCATATTTACTAAGCATTGATGAAGGTTGCCATTACCTCACACAATAAATACAAGAGGAATTGACTGCTAATAGTGTCATTCTTGTAGTAGTTAGAGCGCTTTGTGGGCTGAGTCTAATCAAGTTTGAGTTCTTGTCTGAGAAGATAAAATGAGTAAGTCAATAAGGAGGTCTGTTCATTTGAGCTCACAAAAGCTCGGTCCTGCTATTCATGAAGGTGCTTTGGTTGAGCAGCAACGTCCTGGAATTTCAACCTTCTACTGCTTTGGTTGTAGTAGAAGGTTGGAATTCCAGGACATTGCTGCTCAACTGATAGATGACAAAGGCAAGCAGTCACTGTGCTCTGGATGTGGCCAACACTCGCCCATTGACCTTACGAGCAACACTTTTGATGATGTAAGCAAGACCGACTTGGACTACTGTCAGTATTTAAGTCACTTCAATCACAGTCTACCCTCTGATGAGGAAATGATATGTGTGGGCCCATCAACTGTTAAAACCCCAAGTGGACAGACTAGAACCGTATTGGGCAAGGACAAGAAAGAAGAGGAGGTTGAGGGTCTACCATTTTGGGCAACAACTAGAAGCAGGCGTGTATACTAGGGTCTAAGTGTTGGTAAGGGTAGGGTGGCAAGTAAATAAGAAGTTGTGGTGCCTTTGTGGAAATTTGGTTGCCTGGTTTTTTGCGTGGATAGCGACAAGGGGATTTTGATGATAATTTGTGTTCCGTATTCTTTTACGCTACCCCAGTTCATGCACTATATATGTTTTGCAGATTCAACGTGTGGGAAGTTTTGTAATGAAAGTCAAATGCAATGGAGATTTTGTTCAAATGAAAATTTGTGGTGAAATTACATTTGAGCCCGAAGCTTGTTGCTCTCTTGTCATATAAAAGGGAATTTAAGGGCTCATTTGTAGGGAGAGAACTGATGAAAGCTCTAGATAGGTTTGAGTTGAATATATGGGTAGAAAGATATATGTCCTCTGATGAGGAAGTGATATCTATGGTGCCATTGGCTATTAAAACCCAAGCGGACATAATAGAATAGATAGACTATTTTAGTTTTGGATGAATATATGCAAATTATCTTAAATTGTATGCAAATATGACTTATAAGCATGAATAAACGTATAATTCTAATATATTTTCTCTCCTTATGTGGATTTGAGTGAATTTTGAATGAAATGTTAATGATGTTGTCATTCTTATTTTGGGAATTTGTTCAATTGTGTGTCTATGTTTTGGGTAGAATTCAATTTTAAAATGTTGAGGTTTCATATTTATATGTGTGAGATTGATCTAATATTCTAGAAAATGAATGTTAAAATATCATGAAAAAATGGGCATAGAATGAATGTAGAAGTAAAATTATATTTGCATATATTCATAAAATAAGATCTAATAAACAAAAAATATATGCAATTAAAAATAAAGGAAAAATAATTCAACCCAAATTTAGATAAGAGAGATAATTAGATTATATGATAACTTTAAGGCTAGGGTTAGGGTTTGATTAGGATTAGTGTTCGCTTATGGTTATGATTTGAGTTGTGAATCTACAATTAGGGTTCAAATAATGTTCACTTAGGGTTTCTTTCTTGGGAGAATTTTATTGAATGGTAAGTGTATTTTATAAAATTAATAGGTCAAGAATTAATTTTAGATAATACTACATGTGGTTTTTCATATGGTATTAAATTGTAGATTAAAATTGATAATATATTTCCTTCCTTCTTTTGCATTGTAAGATACCATAATATATGGCCTTAAAATCCTATTCATATTTTGAGCTTTTCTAAACTATACAACACGGCATCTAACAAAAAAATTTGTTATGCATTTTTTCCAAGCACATATCCTTAGAATTATTAATGTGTTACTTAGGTTAATTCTTTATTGCAATAAATAAATACACACTAATATATATATTATGGATTTGAGGGAAACTATTAAAATATTTATATATATAGAAAAATTAAAATGCAAGGGATTCAAGTACATACCTTTGCTTTTGTTAATGTTGATGAAGATACAAATATTGATGAAGTGCCAAATTTGATGACATGATATAAAAAATTGGAATATCTTTGCTCTATGTGGCACTTGAAATTTTGTACAAAACTATAAATAACTCTACGTCAAATTTGTGACTTTGGACCTATTTTGCATCAATAAATATGAGCTTTGACACATGCCTCCTAATCTAGCATACAATATGTACTTAAATGCTCAAAATAGTTGGGAGTAGTGTT